>JARJDW010011408.1:0-24602 GCA_030264715.1 Adinopsis sp. GC000173
ATTTAATCTATGTTTAGCAAATTATAAATGCATTTATTAAAATTTTAATGTTTAAAAATACTTATTCGAAAATAGAAATAACATTTTTCAAATTATGTTCAATAAATTTAGTTTAATTTTAAACGTTTTTCTAATTTTAGGACCCGAATTTTTAAATATATGTACCAATATGACCCATCCAAGTAATTTTTATGATAGTTGTTATGATGTTGGAATGATTTTATATGAATTCAATCAACTTTATGAAGATGATAATGATTTAAAATGGGAGGAATTAAATTGGATTATAGATATAGTGTATGTTGCTATTACAGTTTCTTAATTTATATAAATTAATTTTCTAATTTAAATTATCTTGCAGGTTACCCGATTTATTAAATAGTTTAAATCTAGTTGATATAACACAGCATGAACTGTTACAAAGTTTTATAGATCTATTTTCAAACTTGTGCATTTCGTTTGGCAAAAACTTTACGTTAAGAAAAATCCGTCCGCTATTCGAAATGCACGTACAAAATTTGGAACAAATCCTATCAAGTTTCAATCAATATTCGCCAAGCTTAAATATAATTCCCGTCTACCTAGTATCAGTTTTGAGTTATTGTGATATTCAAGAAGCTTCAAACGTATTAATGAAATTTCTCTCAGCGTTGCCATTATGTGGAACTCCATTAGATTGTTTAGAAATCACCGTACGGGGTTTATGTAATTTAGATATGCAAGAAATTGTTGTTTCCAGTTTGTGGGATGGGGTTGTGCATCAAAGACCTTTAGTACGAGCGGTTACAGCTGGTTTATTTGCCACAATTGTCGGATATTGTAATGAAACCATTTTGAATTCTAAAGTTACGCCTGCTCTTGTTACACTTGCTAACGATACTGACACGTAAGTTATAATTAATTAGAAGGATTTATTTCACATTAAATATCATAAACTATGTTTTTAATTAGCGGTAATAATAAACAATTCAACTTGATTATGATATGACCATATGTTATAGACTGGTTCGTACAGCAACGATTCCGGCCTTGGGATGTTTGATTACTAACTGCACGATGAAAGAGTTACATGATAAATCATATATGCAATTACAAATGTTCCTATCTGATCCAACGACAAAGGAGAATCACACCCTGTTGCGGCAGCTCGTCGTTACGATGGGACAAATTGTTGCGTTCTGCAATCAAAAGTTCCGACAAGATGGTAATGAATGAATTTATTATTGTTATTGTCATATCGAATTTAATTAACGGTAAAACTTGCAGTGATTCTACCACAATTAAATACCTTATCAAATTATATGAATCAAATGACAAGCCAAACACGAAAAGTTGATATGGCTGTTGCGCTAATTGAAGCGTACTCGAACATTGTTTACAATAGCTTCAATAATAACATTATAAGCAATTTGCTGCTGCCAGGATTGAGGTAAGTAAATGCTATTTTTAAATAATGTAATATAAACTATATGAAATATTTTATTAATTAATCATGCGCTTTTATAAATAGAATAAAAATTAAATTGCTCCTTCTTCTATTCCTTCCTAGATATTTAGAGCAAGCCGTTAATGAAAACTCGACGCTATTAATGCACAAAGATGCTTTGAATTCGATGATCAAGGAATGCGAGAACAAATTGGATTTATCGAATGCGCAATTGAGTATTGATAGAGGTAATAAAATTACGCAGAATGTGAATCAAGGCGTTGAAGAAATGAAACAGCGTGTCAGTAAAATATTTAATAAACCGCAAGGCGCCAAGCCACCGAGTTTATCAAATCTCCAAGGTTTTTTCAAGAAAAAGTAATTCAATATCGAATCCAAAACAAACATATATTTGTATATATGCATAGTATCAAAGAGATTTTTTATATTTTTATAATATTTAATTAGGCATGTGCCTTATTGATGTTATTATCTATATTATTTATGCACAATTTATTGTTTTATTATTATCTTTATATATGCACAGTGGTTGTGAGTTTACTTATTTTATATATTGCGTACTTAAAAAGAAAACATCAGATTATAATTCCCCTCTGATATATTATTATTATTATTTATACAATAAAATCATATTTTATGTTTATAATTTTGAATTTCCCATTAACGACTCTTTCACTAATTGTACAGCATACAAAGCGGTGCCTGGCGCTGTTGTTACGCCATACCCGCCATGCCCATATTGATGAACAATTTTCAATTTTTTATTCGCAGTTTGATATATCTCTTTCTCCACACGTATCGGATCTCTATGTGGTCGTAAACCTACATACTGAGCAACAAGACGTGCATCTTTCAAACTTGGAAGGAGCGCTTCGCACCGTTCTCTTATTGCCATTCCATCATATTTATTAATATTCAAATCGTATGAATCGTACTGGCGACATCCACCCAACGTAACTGAATTACAGCCTGGAATAATGTAAGTGTCATAATCACCGTAGAAAAATGTTTTTATCCATTTTGCATCAACCTACAATATCGCATTGTTTATTATAAAGCAAGGTTATCCGGAGAACACATGCATATTATATACGTATGAAATGAACAACGAACCTTTAAAACTTGACCTCTCATCGGTACAAGTTTATAATCATTGCACAAAAATTTCGCTCCCAGGCCGGTACAATTAACAATCACATCGTATTGATCAACATTGTTAAATCGATCCACTTTTGTTGTGATTACGTTCCCTCCATTCCGTTTGAACTTATTTGTTGCCCATGGGAGATAGAGCGATGGTTCGATAAGTAGCGTGGTAAAGAACGAGCCATATTTCCAATTTCCTGGACAAAGTTTTAATTCGCTCTCGTCGGCCGCCCTATACACCGGCACAATCTTTTCAAGAAAGTGATTCTACAATTAGAAAATCTCCATTGATGATAACGTTGTTACAGATACGACACGGCGCGCAATCGATAAAAGCTGATGAATTAGTAGCGAAACTTGCGTGGGCTATTAAATTAAATTAGAAAAAAATTACGTAGTCACATGCAACGCGTATATTTTCCTTACAACAGCCAATATCATTAACTAATAAATCTAATAGAAACGCTCGTGTGCTGCTGCTCGCTGACGAATTTATAAATAAATGAGAAAAAAAATTGATTTCGACTTACGCGAACTAGCTGCGGATATTTGCTTGAAAATATATAACCTGATAATTGCGTAACGCCAGCATCCGCAGCCACCTCACTTTGACGGATTTCATCCCAATAATTGTACGCATCATTGATCCATTTTCTGATGTATGTATAGAGAGAAAAAACACGTTATATAATTAATTACATTGACATTCTGATTGAATTACTTTGTAATTTCCTCGTTCGGTCCAGAGAAACTCGTTCCGGGTCGAAATAAACCAGCTGCGACAAAACTTGTCGTGTCAGTCGTAAATTTTTCCGCTATTATATCAATATTTGCATTGTGGAATGTTTTCTGCAATTCTATTCCTGTTGTTAAACCAACAACACCCGCACCAAGAACACCAATTCGCAACTCGCTCATTGTGCTCGTTACATAATGTAGAAATCTATTACTGCACTGATAGCAGACAAGCTTAGATAGAGAGGTCACATAGAATTTCATCATCAATAAATTATAAATGAAAAATATTTCGCGCTTGTATATAAATTGGCTTGAATGTATTCAAAATATGTAATTATTAATAGTCCGTAGCTAAAAATAAAAAATTATTGACCTGGTAGGAAATGAATTTTTGTTTGCGATAATAAACAATCAACCGTTAGCATATAGAATATACTTACTTACCTTAATTGAATAGCATTCTCATATTTATTGATATATAGGTTGTTTAATTAACTACAAATAATGATGCATCTCAATTAGGTGGCGCCAAGCCACTCCTCGCAATAATAATAATTTTGCAATTCCATCATCATAATATGTGTGAAGGAAAACGCGCAAACGTTTTTGAGATGTTGTTTTTTGGCTGTTTGAATGTGTCACCCTACAATTTCTCATACATTACCTTCGTAGATTTATAAATAGAGAAAGAGTAAATAAAAATTTGAGAAGCATTCCTTTAGCTGTTTGTAAACTATTTTATTAATCGTATAGAGTTACATTTAAAAAAAACTGTTCTGAATACAAATAATTAGTGTTGGGAGTGTCTGTTTAGGAGCGTAAATAATAAAAGGTATATTCTTCGAGTAAATAAAACAAATGAAATAATGTATATATTATAATATTCCTTAGCATTTAGAGAATCAATGTACAGTTTGTAATAAGTCCAATTAATTAATACAAATATTGGTGCTTTTAACTAGTTTTTCCTTTTTTGGGAACTGTTGAGCTGATTATTTGCTAATACAGTTCGCTACGTATTCGGTAGACATGTAATCTACATTTTATCCTTGGCGAAAATTAAAAAAAAAGAATTATAAAATAAACAATGATAGACATACATACATCAATGTTCTAATAAAGAAATTAAATAAATATAAAATGTAAAATAAAGTCCTAACATTGCGGAATGCCAAGGAGTTTTAATGAATATTGTCTATATTAAACACATACATCACAAATTTTCTATGTAATAAATCTATATACAAGTGACATAACAGAAAAACCTTTTTTCAAAAGGAAAATGTACACTCTTTAATAAAAATATAATAAAATGTACAACTGCCAAGGCTCAATCAATAATGCAAATTTCTTAAAAGGATTAAAGAGAGCTTTATTTTTTAGTGACATTGAGCCATGGATGTTGTAAGCATTGTGCTGCAGTCGCACGTCTATCCGGGTCGAAATCAAGCATTGGTTTTAAAAAGGCAGCAAACTCTTCAGCATCTTTACGACTCCAATCATATTTCTCTGTAAGAACATCTTCCAGACCCCACGGTTTAAGTCCTGTAATATGTCGAAGTTCAGACTTTTTGTTGAAAAAGAATTTCGAGTTTTTTCCTTGCGCAGTTATTCTGCGAGGTATTTCACCTAAAAGCTCTATAATATGTGCTAAATGATCTTCATCACGAGTGTATTCCTCGCCCGAATGTGGTTCAAATAAATAATCGCCGGTCGCCAATTCAAATGCCATGCAAGCGGTACTCCAGATATCAGCTGAAGTTCCATAACCTGCACCTAAAAGTACTTCTAATGATCTATATTGACGTGTCTGAATGTCCTCAGTAAAATGCTTATGAACCCAACAGGCGTTACCCAAGTCAGCAATCTTAACTTCAAAATCACATACTGTAAAGGCCGGATCCAGATCAGGTAGTTTGAGTTCACTTTTTGATGTAATGGATGGCGAATCGTCCTCAGACATGTGTGTAACAATGTCAACCGAATTTTCAGATGTTGGTGGTGGTGTTTTTGATTGATTTTCATCACCGCCCGCTAATTCATCCACACAACCATTTGGAATCTTCTCATCGCTCGCTTCCGCCTCCGGAGTGCTCCCAGGGCTCGGACTTGCACCGCCATTGCATTCGACTGTTTGCTTGTTTTCGCTCTCATTTTCATGCTCCTGCTCCTGCTCATGCTCATGCTCATGCTCATGCTCGTGTTCATGTTCATGTTCATGTTCATTCTCATTTTCATTTTCATTTTCATTTTCATTATCGTCGTTATTCGGGTCGGCACTTCCTCCTCCATTTACATCACCATTCTCCTTTAACCGTTTTTGTTCCTCCAGTTCATTGATTTGTTCCATTTGTCTTTTAAGTAACTCATTTTGTCGCTTTGCCTTTTTCCGCAGCTTTTTCTTTTTATTTTTACTCATTTTCGCATTCGATGGCAATTCCCTCACTGGTGCTGTACTTACTAAAGATGTTGGCAATTTTAAACCCATTTGTCTCATTTGAGCTGCTTCGCATGCTAATTTCCTAATATAATCTTCACTTACACATATAAGAACGTTCTCTGGTTTAATATCAGTATGAATGATTTTACATTTTGTGTGAAGGTAGTCTAATCCTTCTAAAACTTGCCGCATAATAACGCGTACATTGTCGCGCGGAATTCCACGATAATTCGATTTAATAATAAGCTTCAATAGGTGGTGACCAAGTACCTCAAATACCATACACACATGTACGCCATTAACACCGCTAATTTTAAAGTCATTTAATAGTTGAACCGTTTTATTCCGTTTTGGATCAGATGGATCAGATTCACGTACAGATTTAAGGATTTTGATTTCATCTAGGGCAGTTTCTGTAAAATGTTGTGCTGATTTAACTATTTTTAGGGCAACAAAACGTTTATCCTCTATATCCCAACATAACCACACGGTTGAGAAGTGACCCCAACCAAGCTTTCGAAATACATGATACCTGTTTAAAAACGTGTCTCCTATTTTGACAGGATGATAACCCCCTTTTCGATAATCGGCGCTATCTTCCTGTTCTTCTTCCTCCTCACTTGAATATTGACCATCAGCATCTTCAATTGTTTCATTACTTGAACTATGCGACGGCTCAAAGCGTGTATTATTTCGATTTCCTCCCCCTTGACCGTTCAACTCTTCGTTTTTTCCCTTTTTTTTGCCAGGCTTATGTCTTTTCTTTTTCGCCTGGATCGCAAGCACTCTTCTATTTACGTCTGATTTGGAGCTCATTTGAGATTGTGTTTCAGATTAGTGTTTCAAAACGGAATCAATTCTGAGTGTGTCAAATATCTATCATTTCATCGCGAACTCGTATTTATTTGATTATGGCGGACGTCTCTAGACACAAAAAGTATTAGTAGGCACTGGCTATGGCAGCGCTACGAACATCGCTTCGACAATCAACTATCCGCATACCAACCCTACATTAACAAAATTCCCTAAAATGCAACAATCAACAGATCGTTAATTCTCATTTTATAATATATTTTTAATCATTCTTTACACAATGCTACATTAAAATAAAATCTTAACAAAAATATAACATATTGAAATAAATTTATTAATTAGAATTTAAATAGTTGAACGTTATTTACAGAATTTAGTAATATTTCGTATCTTCACGTTGAAATATGCGTCTGTTTGACAAATATTTGGAGGGAATTCAATGTGTAACGGTTATGTTCATCAGCGTCCCTTTAAAGCATTTAACTGCAATTGTTACATGGTGAACAATGGCTCAACCGTCCATTGCTAGTTATTTTCATACACGTAAAAGAAATGCAGTTGGTGAACTAAAAAATATAAATAGCAGCAAATCCCATCTAGTAAATGAAGATAATGAATTGGATCATTTAAAAAAAGCAACCACTGCCAAGAAAAATATTTTCGCCGAGACAAATTATCAAGAAGCGGTATTTTCTACCAAAACATCGTTATTAGATGTAAGTGAATTAAGTGCTAAGGTAATCTCTGCACAAAATGATGCGAAACCCAAGCCAGCTGCAAGAAAAGTGCAAAAAGCCACAAAGCCTAAAAAGGCGAAGGAAATTGAAAATCAAGGCAACATCCAGGAGCTTTTCAATAATATGGCTAGAAAGGAACCTGCTGAGACGATTGTTTCCGAAAAAACTGACTTTAACAGGGAGGAATTGCTGAAAACACCACCATCTAGTCCGACACGAATTAATAATGCAATGGATAAAGTGAAAGCGGCGCCTGTGAAGAAATTAAATCTCAATGAAATCAGACAGAGAGTGACGAGAAGCTCAAGACTAGCCGAATTAAAAGCATCAATTGCACGCTTTAAGGAAAATGACAATAAGTTAAAGGAAATTGAGAAGAAAACCAATCCACCACAATCACCTGTTTTAAAACCATTTAAATCGATTCAATTGGAAGTTACATTAAGGTAATTACATTGCATTACATATTACATACATAATTACTAACCATTATTGTAAAATTACAGTCCAACAAAAGCTCAACCTATTGATAAAATATATTTAAGCCCTAAAAAGGATTTATCAGCCAGACGCAATTTACTAAATGAGTTGACGCCGACGAAGAATGTCTTGTCCGTCGCAGCCACCAGCCCTAAGAAGCTAGTATTCACACCGGAAAAGCCATCATTAACTCTGCCATTTAAATATCGTTCCATGGCTGAAATGTTCCGAAGTGTAGACACTGTGTGTCAAATCTTTTTCAATCGCAAGGAACTTATCACATTTAAGAAGCTCAAACCGGCCGTGGAGGAATTGTCAAAGCGTAATTTGCTAGAAAAACATCTGGCTCAAATTAAGTCGATCTATCCAGATGCTTTTAAGTTTTCACGCGAAAAAATTCGCGCCTATGGCACGAAACAGGAGGAATGGGAGCTTGTAGTAGAGCCGCAAATAAGTGGCGAAGCGATGAGTTCGGAAATCATATTAGAACGCCGACGATTTTTATTCAACACTTTGATCCACAAAATCAAGAATTATCATCGCGAATTTTTGATGAATTTGGATCCACCCATGAATATTAGCATCGAAAAAATCACACGATGGCATCCAGAGTTTGATATCGAACGGGTGCCTGATATAGAATTAGGTGACATTCCGCAACCTCCGCAAGAAGAAAGGCTTACCACGGGCAAGGACGTGCTGGAAAAGGCAAAATTGATGTTTAATTGCAATACACGCATGGAGCAAGCATTGGAACGCTTAAAACACGCACAAGAGAAGAAAGAGACTCAACCGGAGAAGCCGAAAGAAGTGCCATCGGTATTAAAAGGTATTCCGCAGGCTATACTTGATAGAGTACGTCAGAAACAGGCAGCAAAAGCGCTCGAATCTATGACACGTACTGATGCCAAAGATAAGGAAATTCAGCATTACAGTCGCCTTCCAGCCCTAGCTCGTTTGACGCGTAATTTATTTGTTTCCGAAAAGAAAAGCGTACTTCAAGTTGATTTAGTTTTAGAGAAATTAACTGATAGCATACCAAATCATATGCCTAAGTCTGAGATAGAATCGCATTTAAAAACATTAGCGAAAGAGTTACCAACTTGGATTAGCTTCCTTGACATTCGTAGCAATGTTTATATTAAAATTAAGAAAGATATTGATGTAAGTTTAGTAATTAATAAGTTGGACAAATTGCTTAAGCGAAAAAAAGAGCTTTAAACTGCCATTTACATTGGGAATTTTTTAAATTGATTATAAATATTCTCAGGGCCTTGAAATAAGACTTAAATTATAACAATAATTTAATACAAATATGATAATAATTTAATTTATATAAATTCCATTAGAAATTAAATAGAAAAACATTATTTATAGATTAAGTTAAATCGATAATGGTTTTATTATAGTATTAAGTGAAGAATGTTTTTCGTTTATTTAATGACATAATTAATGCACATTAAATAGCACATGTTTGTGAATTTCTCATTAGCTTGCAACTTTGATTATTTTTTAATGTTAAGATTATATGTACATTCAGCAATGTTTTCATACCTTGTTCGAGTACGCATTTCTTTTTTGTTGTTGTTACAAGTGTGTCATAGATTGATTGCATAATTGTTGTAAAGACAAATAAATACAAATGCAGTCTGTTTATATATATTTTTTTAACGAGAAGGGATAATAATAAAAGGTAAATCTAAATTTAACAATTTTATTTATGAAGCAGTTCTAAAGATAAAAGTCATTTGTAACAGATTGTTCAATTTCAATCAAAATGTTGTACAAGCGTTTTTTGATTTCTTCGTCGGGTGAGCCTCGCGGCTTTCCAAATTCGCTCGTCGGATTGGCGCATTGGCGCAAAATTGCAGCTAGCTCGCTTGGTGTATGCGGTGTCATTAATAAGCCTGGAATAAGTACGGTATTTGACATACGCCATCCTAAAAATATTTTCTCGCAAACGATTTGCAAGTTATTATTACTGACATTATGTGAGCATTTCTTTGCTTCGCGATTGCATCGCGAGCGACAGTCGAAAAATTCGCAATCTTCGTCACTGTTGCATGAGTCCATTTCTTTAATGAGATTATTTATAGCGGACTTTGGATAAACTCCAACTAAATCAATGAATTTCATACGTCCACCACCTTTAACTAAACCAAAATGTTCTAATTTTATATCACATAAATGGAAGGGCTCCTGGAAACCGTTTTCGAGTTCTTCAATTAATTCTATAATTTGTATAGCTGTGCGTAAGCGAATCGCCCATTCCTCTTTGTTTTCGTTAAATGTTAGAACGGAGGAAATGCCTTGTATAGGTTCCATGTATTCTACAGCAAAATAAGGCCCACATGTACCTAACAATTGCGGAAATATATCTCTCTCACTAAAAATTGTCGACAAGAGGTATTCGTTATCTTGTAATAGCACCCATAAATTCTCCATTTCTTTTTGACGCTTCTTAATATCAGTTTCGATATACATAGGTTTCAAACGTGTTAATCTTACAGCGGTGTCATAGGAAAGTGTAATATTTAATTTACTACGAACAATTGCACGTACTGTTGCTAAAAAATCTTTCTCACTAGGATATTTGATAACTCCATTATCGAACCAATGAAGCTCCTGGACGTCTTCCGTTGCTGACTTAAATACTAATTTTGTTTGATGCCATTCGCCGCTAAATACCGCCTCCTTGGTGGATTTGAAGGAATGACATGTTAGCGTATGTATTGCATTGTTTGTACATAAAGGTGCACAAATCGAACCTATTGCTTTTCCCTTATCAAATAATTCACACTGCAAAACCAAAGGTCAATCGACACTCATCTATATATACAAAATGATATTTCCTCTTACCATTCGATTAACATGCATCCATGCTTGTGCATTTGTGCAAATCAGATTCCATCGAAACAAGAAATAAACAATTGTGACTAGTAAAAATAGGAACGAGATGATTGTGTATCTATGAAAATATAAAATACCAGGTAACCGTCGTACCGTAATCATAGTTAATTATCAAAACATGTTTATAATTTTTTAATTATTAGAACGTGGGTTTCACGATTTATTATCATGTGATTGTACTATAATACTGTATGTTGCGCATTATGCAAGCGTCACGACGCTTGTGACGTCTGCGCGTTGGTGGCTCCAAATAAAAAACAAACATTTTTAAATTGGTGGCGATCCGGCTTTAAAAATTAGTTCAATTCATTAGTAGAAATGTTGATTTTACTCAACTGTGTGCTCTACAATTGCTTCAAGCATCTTTTTGGATTAATCTGGTATGCGAAAACGCGAATGTAAGTACATACATACATAGATACATACGAACATTTGATGATGAGAAAATGTTTGGTGTGGAAATGCTATTAATATATGATGTTTGAGACTATTTTAAAGTTGCATATGTTGTAATGCCTTCAGACCCCACTAAACGTCGAGCTCAACGGCGACGACGTATTCACACTGAATCCTCGACCTTTCTTTACCCTTGCTAAGTATCTTGATTGCGTTCGTACGATTTGGGTGCGTTTTTTAAGCGCCTCGACGCATCTAAACCCACAAGTCGAATAAACAAGGTCGGTGCCTTAATTTTAGTCATTTATAATTGATAATGTGCTAAATTTAATTTAATGTATAAATGAAAACAACTTTTGTATGCAAATATCGCAGTGTTTATGTTTTAAATGTAATGATTATGTGACCTATCCCAATGTCAAGTGATAAAAAACGAATGGTGTGCGCATTTATGTATAGAACTAAAGTTGATAGGTGCAACTTCTTGTATTTATTTACATTAATTAGGATGCGATGTTGCTTTGCGAAAAAAAATTATGTCTGCGAAATATCGTCTCCTTCTTTGCAAGATTATTTTTAGCATTTTAACACTTATCTTTTTACATGCTCTCATGTTTGGCGAATGGTGAACGCATGTATTCTTCATTGATACAACATCCATCAATGAGCAAACATTTTATCATATTTGTATGTCTTTTGTGCCGTGTTTGTGATTTTTAAAAAACATTAATACCTACTGTTTTATTTATAATTCTTTTTGTAAGTACATTAATTTTTAATTTTCGATGCATGTCTATGTAAAAGGTATTGTTGTTTTCAGCATTAAACAATATAAATTTTAAATGATTGTATGTTATTTTTAATCAATTCAAGAGCGAAAGTAAACGTGTTGCCAAGACTCGGTTTTTAATTATAAATTATTGTTTTATTTCGTGATGCCGCTTGATAGTGTGAATATTTAAAGTGTCTTGAACTTCAATTCAATTTAATTTAATGTAAGCTAATTTAACATTATGATTTTTAAGTGTCTTCTGTGTCACAATTTATTGCTTGAATCTATATGTATTTTTTTTAACGTTAACCTGTTTTCAGATTTGAATACTTACGAAACAACTTTATATTTGTAAACAATACAATTTATTACTTACTATATACCTTATTTGTTTAGAAAAATTTTAAGGTATTTGTTTGGGTGTTTACATGCGTGCTTATAAATGTACATAATCAAACACAATAGATGTAATTTTAGAACGATGTAAACGTGGATTTAGATAAAAAATAATTGCTCAAATAATTGTACACTTGTAAATAACGACGATATTAATACTTATTTCTTATCACGCACATTGTTCAGAAACGAACGACCATTATATTTATGTATGAATTTGTTTACACTTTTAACAAAAAGCAACATATTAATCTGAATGAAATTAATTTTATTATCAAACTATTTATAGCTTCATTTA
Organism: Adinopsis sp. GC000173; assembly: GCA_030264715.1. Classification (NCBI taxonomy): domain Eukaryota; kingdom Metazoa; phylum Arthropoda; class Insecta; order Coleoptera; family Staphylinidae; genus Adinopsis; species Adinopsis sp. GC000173. The sequence goes on from JARJDW010011408.1 coordinate 12,574, forward strand.
AATAATTACAGAAAAATCTTTTATTTTAGAAGATTAACGTCAATTACTTGGCTGAATATCAAGGATAGAGAAACAGATCTCACACATGTCCATTTAGCTTACATCAAAATCTTTAATTGCTTACAAAGAAGGCGTTTAAAACGCATTAATCGAGTACATACACATTGACGTTTCGTAAATTATTACCCGCCTTTAATACAATATTTAATTTGTATTTGGTTTGTTTTAGATTGAAAGCGATTGGCTCAATGACTACTAATCAAGAAAATTTTATAGAAACTTCGATACCGGTGTCATATAAAGAGCGTGCCAAATCATTAGCATGTAGCATACAGTCCCGATTACGTTCCTTAAACAACTCCCAAGACGATGATGCCGAAAACGAAACGATATGGACACCGAAAAACGAAAATGAAATCGATTACGTTCGAACAAATAATGTAAATGGTGTTACAAATTACACAAATGGTGATAATTATTTAATCAGTAGTGATGTTAGTGTAGAGAAAGAATCGAAAGATTCGACTGAAATTAAACAAGATATTAATGAAAATAATATACAACACGCTCAACTGGTGGAATTGTCTGATGATGTGGCTGAGGAAGTTGTTGAATTTGTTGAAATGAATGATAATAGCCATATAGTAACCTGTGATTTGTTAATGGAAGAAATTCTAATAAATGCCTTAAATATTGCCGAGAACTGTAATGGATGTAAATGTGATGAACTCGAAACAAATGATGAAATAAAAATTCATAATAATTATAACTTAATATCGTCCGAGGAGGAGGAGGAGGAGGAATGCGATGAGGAAGATAAAATACCGAAAGTCAGACGGTGTTCGTCGTTGAAAACCGGAAAGACACCGCCGGGCACGCCGGGCCGGAAAAAAATCGTACGATTCGCCGATGTTTTAGGTTTAGACTTAGCCGATGTGCGAACGTTCCTCGATGAGATTCCTAAAATTCCAGCATCCGCATTCAACGATTTAACACATACCGATTCCTCACTTAAAAACACATTAAGAGTTAATCGGACGCTGCTCGCCATGTTTCAACAACCGGTCAGCGTATCAAATTTTATGGAAAAAGTTACTATTAATATGGTGTTGTTGGAAAATGCAATGGTTGATGATCCGATTACATTTACAATTCGCGGTTTAGTTCGCGTTCGTAACTTGGACTTTTCGAAATCCGTTCACATACGATACACATTAGATGCATGGAAAACATTTACTGATATACAAGCGGATTACGTGGAAAATTCGTGTGATGGTTTCTCGGACAAATTTAGTTTTGTATTGTATGCAGATTCGTTATCAATCGGGCAACGTTTAGAATTCGCTGTACGTTTCCAATGTAAAGGATGCCAGTATTGGGATAACAATCGTGGTGTAAATTATGTATTCCAATGCATGCCAGCAAGAAATCAACCAATTTACGATCCGATTACGAATATGGATGATCAAATTGCCTCTTTTTATTAGTAAGTATGCATATTTTCTATTAAATCATCGCATTATTCATATTTGGCAAAAAATTATTGCAATGTTTAGTAAATATTGCAATAATTTATATGTATAAATAAAATGTAGGTGGACAGTTATGCAAACCTATATTAATTGGTATTTAAAGAATATGCACGTCAGATCACTTATTTATTAGCTTTAATTTGCATGTGGTTCGAAAAATATAGCATGAATCCTAAATTTAAATGTGATTTGTTTAAAGATGAGAAAATCTATTTTTATATTTTCATGTGGTATGTTTTATGATGGTTTTTATATAATTTCTTATTGGGCGATATGGTTTACATTGATTAGGACATATTCTAACAGGCAAATTAAGTTCCTTCTTCTAAAATTTCATATATAGGTTGTGCATTTCTGCCAACCCAGTGTGTGGAAACATCATCATCTAACAAAACTATCCTATTTAGCATGGACAATAACAAAAGCGATGATCATCATTTAAGTTCAGCCGCTGTTCAAGAATATATAACAAATTCATTGCAAAATAAAGCACCACAAATTCATCAAACAACGAAACCTGAATTTATAACTATATTAATGGTGGTTTTCTTCTCCATACTGTTCTTTTATGTCAAACGGGCAATCATTTTTTAACAATAGACTGTGTATTAAATGTGCCTTTTTTCATTAACTCTTTCAAGACTAATTATATCTACCTACTAAAATTGAAGTCTACAATCATCAAAATTGGCGTCATTTGTGATTTGTCTTTTGAAAGGGTTTTAACATTACATTTGTATGTTAAAAAATAATTGTTGAATGTCAGTATTTTATGAATTGTTATTTATATAATAAAAAAATGATGAATAAAGAATTAATTAATGAATATTTTAATAAAAAATATATTGCTTGTAATACGTATATGAATATGTAAAAAATGTCAGTACAATGTTTTAAACGATATTATTTTTTTAATACCAAACAAAATATTATAATTTGTGTAAATTAATGAAAAATATTGTTCCCAATTTCTTATTTTGTACATTTGTTATAATACTTTTTATCAATAAATATATAGCAAATTCTATACAATAAATCACATAATTATCTTAAGCTAATCGTAAGTAAGTAAGTATTTATAGTTGAGGTAATTTAAGTGCAAGGAATTGTTTATGTAGTCTTTGCTTACAAAACTGATAAAACTCTATTTCTTTAGTAAAATTTCTACGAACAATTTCTTTAATTTCTTCATTTACAGGCGGCTTGAATAGATTCCTATTAATAGTATTATAACGATTGATTTCATCTGCAAATAAAAAACATTATTTTTTGCTAATATTTACTTTACTGCTTTTAAATATTTATCAACTCACTCCAATAGATATCCGATGCTCCAGTAAAAAACCTTGGAATATATTTCTCAAATACTGTTAGCGTTGTGTTCAGATCCTCCAATACACCCACAACCGCATAATGTTGCTCGACCGCTCGCTTTGCTCGCTGTAACGCTCCTTCGGTATTAAACGGTGTGCATGCCTCATCATGACCACAGAAAAACATTGATTGACGTCTATGATCACCTATTCCCTCCCTTGTCTCGCCAGTAATGTATCGACATTCACGATCTCCCGATAGCACGCATGTTTCAAAATCCTAGAAAAGAATTTCAATGAAATTGAAATGAATGTTAAACATACAGCATATGTTATAATACCTTTTTAAGCCACTTAGGATCCGGCAGTGGAATATCGGGGAAAGCAATTTTTCTTTCGACATAATACCAAGGAGCTCTTACGTAATAATACCATGATATCACACGTTCCACTGGATCTCTAACTACATTTACATAAATTGGTTCTGGTAATCCGTATCTGTAAATAATAACAATAATAACATCACAATTATATCGTAATAATGTAAAGTAGTAATTGTTGTTGCAATTTTAATTGGCTTAAGGTATTTAATTTAAATATTATGTTAACGACCTAGAGCCAGACCAATGACTGAATGATTTATAATCATATAACTCAGTGGTTTCCAACCTGTGATACGTGTGTCCCTGGGGATACGTAAGTACAAGTTTAGGGTAGGCAAAATGAAATGAATTATGGTGGAAAGATTAACCATATTTAGCTATGTGTACTGAGGAATTTTTGCTAATTTTCACTCATTTTTTGAGCGATTTTCGACGCGTTTTGATTGAGGTTATGTACGATAAGATGGATTCTATCAATTTCCCATAAAAACGCTGTGAATATCCAACCGTATTTCAAATTTGCTAGTTTTTTACTCATTTTCACGCGTTTTCATATGATTTTCGCAACGTTTTCATTGGAAATTGACAGAATCAATCTTTCTGGAGACAGTCCCGGTCGAAACACGTCGAAAATCGCTTGGAAAAAGCGTTTCGACCAATTTTATGCGACTTTACGCGTTTTTCATTAAAATTTCCCGAATGTATAAAAATACTAACAATATATTGAGATGTATTAACAATGTTTTTGATAGAAAAGCAAAATATATACAAAACATTTTGGAATTTTTACAAAAGTGATGAAAAAATGTGGAAATCTACCTTGTTCCTAACAAATGTTAGATTTTCAGAGTGATTTTTGTGGGTTTTTTTCTGCAAAATGTCTTAAGTTTTAGCTTGCAAGTTAATACACGAAATAAGTTGTCCTTCCCTGGGCTGATTAGCGTTCAAGTTCAAACAAGTTGGGAACCGCTGATCTAACTGCATGTTTTAAAACAATTAAAGAATGATATTACAGTAGATACTTATATTAAATACATATAATATTTAATATAAGGTAATTAAAGAGAGTAGTTATTTGTAGTTGTAGTTCAATTATAAAAATCTAAAAAAAATATAAGCACGATATTGTTGTTCTGTGGAATGAATTCTAAATACATAAATATTTTAAATGATATACAACTTATAAACAATTAGGTTGAGAACTAGTTTTTTTATTTTATATATAATTGTGGTATTGTTTAAAACAGATATTAATTTCACTGTCGTGTGTTCAATTATTTTTTTACATGAAAGCGTAATTTTTCTTCTTGCCTTTCATCTTCATTTAATTAGCATTAACTTATGCTTTTTGCTCCAAAATTTTTTTGTTTATTATACCTACCTACTACTGTCTGACATGAAAGTATGTAGTTAATAAAATAATTTAATACTCTCTTAATTCAAATAATGTGAGAATGTACGCCAGCCAGCCGTAAATCATATACAAAATATTTTTTATTTATTAATTATATCATTCTCACATTACATCAAGTGAGACATGCATGCGGTAGAAAGTAGTGAAGACACACTATCGATTTTTAATCAAAACTTACTCGGAAAAGTTGGTGAAACAGACGTGCTTGATGTAAACGCCTGGTGGGTCGTAGCTAGACACCATCGCGCTCAAAACAGCTTGATCTTCCGGCGTTAGGCGTATCGTCTCGACGCGCTGTACGCGATCCTGATGAAAACCAAATTTATTCATAATACTCAAGCGTCTCAGCAATTCCATGAACGTCTGCGATCCGACCTTTGGTACCCGATTGAAGAACAGCATCTCCTGCTGCGCCTTGCGCGTGTTGTTTAATTGAAAGGGCTCTAATGTTGTCACCTACATACACCATAACGTGACGAAAATTATAAAAGTAGAAAATGAATGATGAAGTAGAGTGTAAAATGCGTTTGCGTGAATATACTTTTGTCGTCGTCATTATGTGTGGCGGCAACGTCATGGTATGAATTGCATGAAATTGATACAATTTTATGCTTATAGAACCACTTTTTATACGAAATTTATTAAATTATGAATTGAAGCAATTTTTTCCAAAGTAAATTTTCTAATGTACGAGTATTATAATATAGTTGCATGACTTCACCGCATCAAATTCGTTTTTAAATCTAGTGGAACTGCTTAAGCTAATTAGCTTGAATGAATTTTATGTTGGATAATATCTACATTAAATAGAGATTAGTTTTTCAAAAATTATTCATATAAAAATTGTGTAAGATTCACATTGTACGCGGTGGGATGATGTATGTGAAGCAAAGATGTGTCTCATCAGCAATGAATAAAATCATCATGTTTTTAGGGCATTATGTTTTAAAAGCTGCAATTATGTTAAGTAATACATAAATACCTCTCCTGCACTTTGCAATATTTTCATCATGGCTCGTACGCCTGATGAAGCATGATGAGGATTAGATGGAGCACTGTTTGCTGTAACAGAGAAAAGAATTTAATTGCATTACTCTCTGCGAGCGCGCGGAAGGTTATGAAAATGTGTCTAATTATTGAAGCAATTTAAATGTTGTTGTACACAGCTGTTAAAATAATTTGTATCTATACGTGAATTTTGTTTATTAAATTAAAACAATTTTTATTTGCAAATTATCTATAGCTATATACCTATCGTTGCACATCGTATTAATTTATGCTTTATAGAGTCACGTTTCTTGCAGCAATTGTATATTAAACTTTACCTAATAGTTAAACAAATCATTACTTATCATCATACATGTAAGACGATAAAATTAATAATTTAATGTAACATAAATAAGCTGGAGTTATGTCATAATATTTTTTCTCTTAATGACCATGTTTTCTGTTTGTTACATTAAGTAGCATCTGCTATATATAAATCTGATCGATTCAATAAAATTTAATTATAGACATATGCAAATTAGAATAATTAATCTTTTCCTAATTTATTTATTAATATTTCCGACCCGAATAATATTTATAAATATATTACCTATACGATTGATTTTTTTTCGGAAAGGTGTCAGCTATGACTTGAATGATCTATTAATTGCCCGAACAGAGAGGAAATTTAATTAATATCTATCAGGCTTAATTAGTAATTTAACATATAATATATTAATTAATTTTTTAAGGGTCAAATGAAGTAAATTTATTAATCGTGCTGTTTTCGTTCGAACAAAAAAAAAATAAAACCGAAATAGAAACTTTCAAATTAGAAGAAAAAAAAACGAATTTCACACATCAGCGTAATAATATTGGAAATTATTCGGGCTAATCTCAAACGAAGATCTGACTAAATTTATTGTTACACGAAGAAACGTTGAGAGCTATTCTATTATACATTTCTAATATAAATATCACATATCTTAAGCGCTCATCTAAAAAGTCTAATATTTCATTTCTTCTTGATTTACAATTTAATAAACAAATTACAATATTTCAGCGGTTTGAAAACACATAATTTTATGGTAAAATATGTAAAATCTGGTAAATTTTATAACACAATTAGCACATTTACATAATCGTTTTAAGTAATGTTTATATGCGCATTGTAAAACATGCCCCGATTCCAGATCCAAGCATCCGATAAAAACACAAAAACAATGCATACTAATAAATGACAATTAAAGAAGAAGTTTATCTAATCTTAATGCGGCTGCAAAATAAACATATTATTAGTAGTGCAATTTCTTTGTGAAAGCTGCTTGCCTTTTGAAGACGTCCAACGAACGATGTGCGCGCACCAAATTAATTCATTTACGAGCAAAAATTGAAGTGAATTGAAATGGAAAGTGCTTGTGCTTCAATTAAATTTGGTGGCTGGTTGGTCTTTATTCACAGTTCGTTACATCTTAAATGTAAATTACCTGAAATAATTTGATTGGCGGAAACGACATCATCAGGTTGCAATTTCACCTCCATTTCCTTTAATCTGGTGTTCAAGTCTCTGGTGTGTAGAAAAAGAAAAAGTGTGGTTGATATTGCCATTAATGCTATGAGCTCGCTCGTCCTAAAAATAAACGAAAAATTATATAATCTGGCATAATAAATTAGCGATCTAAATATATAATAAATAATCTACATTTCCCACATAGAATGGCGGAGAAAGGCTGTGCAAAAAACAGTTAGCTCGTTTTATATGTTAACTCCACATTGCTCTTATCACATAAAGATTACCGGAATTATTCTTCTCTTTCATATTTCATGATTGTTTAGTACCAGTCTTTATATAGTTCTATAAATAATAATCAGTGAATTGATGGGTGTTGGTTTAGTCCATCAATATCGCATAAATGGAAAACCCGTCAAGCGTGAAAATTTATATAGTTTTTTCTGCTTTCCGGCATCGGTTTGTTTTACGAGCGTTGTCTGATCGAGGGCATGTTTGCACATTTTAGGAAAGTAGGAATATTTGTATAGTTTTAGCGTTTTGTTGTTGTTTTGTTGATTCAACGATATATTAGCAACTACTGCCTAAATGAATTGAATTTGCATATACATATAAACAACAAGCGTATTGTACTTTTCAATATTCACAAAGAGAAAAAGTGATTAATTATGACTAATGTGCTGTATTTTCTGCTTGACGAAGAGAATTTATATTTCTCTAACTGTATGTATAGTAGAATGGTGTGAGATTTTTCGGTTAAATTAAATAAGACATGTTTACATAGTTTCGTATTTACTTTTTGAATGTACAATAAACATAATTATTTCTATGAGTATGCGGTTTTGATGACTTACATAAATCTACATGAGAATAATATTTTTGCAATTTTGGAAGTTGTTGCTTAACTAACATGCGGATGGCACAGCTGTATTAACATTTCTATTTGCTACAAATAACGCACACGTTTGTTAATAATAATACTCTTTAATAAACATGTAAATTTGCGGCGCATTAAACATTCATTACATACTAAATTAAAGAGCTGGATAATTATATTACGCCGTTTGGCATTCGGCTCTTTAAATACATAATTAAATTGCATAAATAAACATGAGAGTTATGGGTATTGCAAAGATTTTTGCAACGTTTCAAATTGTGATAAATTAACTTTTTTTTCTAAAACTTATTTGTTATAAATAATTTGTGACTATGTGCACGATTACGTTAATGAGATTTGATTTGCTCATCATTTACAAAATAAATTATTGCATTTTTTCATACATTTTAATAAATTGAGTTATTCAATACATCAAATTGATTGATTGCCTATGCGAATTCGTGATATCTATCGAATAAATAGATTAGAACATCTAAAATTAGATTGAGCAACAGTTATCGCCTCCAAAATACATCATTAGAATGTAAAATAAATTCAATTATTACCTACTTGAGTAAATATGTGAATTGTTACAGAGATTTTTGCAATTTTGGCGATTGCTTCATTCAAGGGATGGTACAGTAATAAATTAACCTTTACTTTGCAGTAAACGTATGACTTGTAATTTGAACCGGCATTCTTGCGCCAAAAATGGTTATTTCGGTGCGATTGTGCAATATTTACATTTTCAATACCACTTGCATTCTAAAAATCTATAACCGAATATAATTAAACGTTAATTATGTGAAAGGTATCTGTATGAAATTGTATTACGTGAAGAATCTGAGGTGTAATTATTTTGAGAGAACGTGATTTAAATAGGCTCAAGTTGAAAATATGAATTAGATACAGTGCATCAAATATCTGTCACCAAACAATTTACGTTGAATATATGATGATGTAAGAACATATTGAATGAAATGTTTTATGCTTTTTCGGTACGGTGTTAGAAACATGAAATTGGATTTTATAAACAGATACGTTCATGCAGCAAATACGCTTCATTTACAATAATATATAAAATAACCCGTCCTGCCAGTTTCGAACGAATATTTTAGATAAAAGGTGTTTCTCTGAAAACTAATTTATAAAATACATATAAGTTGATTATCTTCCTCCTATACTATACGGCTTGTGGGTCTTCTGACCCATTTTTCTACAACTTTTAATTACGTTTGACTTAATTCCTGCTTGGTTAAAAGCGATCACATTACTCACCGGATTTTCTAGCTATAGCGTGTTCAGCAATAAAATTTAGTCATTTTTTTTCAATAACACGCCGACAATAACAACGCGATGATATTGAAACTACAGGAAACCATTTTATTAGATAATAACGCTTTTTAACGCAATCAAATATACTTATAATTATTTCAATTTCATTTCGTATACAATATGTTTTGATAATTGATGTTCATTTCTCATCTATAATTCCAATGCACATTTCATTATGTAACGATAATATAATGGAATGGATTATCATATGACGGAATTGTAGTTTTTGTGTTGCATTTTAATGTATTAGTGAATACGATGTAATAATGATATTGATCGTTGATAATAAATTAATTTCTACTATAATATAATACTTCACAAGTTGTTTTGAATGAATATGCTCACCAGTGGCGTAACTACAGGGTTGTAAATGGGCGCAATACATTACTGTCGGCAACAAATCAATTTTGTATAAAATCCAGAACATTTTAATAGTTATATAGTTATATTGAGTTGCAAGAAATTGTTTGTAACCTCATTATCAGGGTTTAATGTGTATCAATTGAATATAAGATTTAAATGCCTGGAAAAAAGTGGTATATCAGATGCATTTCTAAAAGCTAGAATAAAAAAAGTTAATAAATAGAAAAAACAGTGTTTGCTATAAAACCCAGGGTTGCAATGATTTAAATCATATTTAAATCGCATTGATTTAAAAAAAATGATTGATTTAAATCTCATATGCATCGATGATGTTTTCAGCTGAATTTTAGTGGCAAAATCTGTAATTATTTTGCTTTCTTTGTTTTTTTAACTAATAAAAATTCATTCGATTCATGTGAGACAAATTCGCAACCTAAAAGTAATGAAACACACATAGATTAAACGGACTAAATGTATAGAGAACAAAAATCGCAGGATTATTCACACAAATAAAAGATAAATGATTAATTGCTATTTATTATATCGTTACTTCAAGATAATCTCTTTTGATAGATAACTTGCAGAAAAATTGACATTACTTGGACAAAATTTAGAAAAATTTTAAGAGAATCTGATTTTGTAGTTACGCCACTGATGCTCACGTATCGTTTCATCCATCCTCTTTAATTGAAGAATTAAAAAATTATTTGTTTGAAAAATTATATTGCTGTATAGCGTATGTATTAAAATTCGTTATCTAGCGCATAATGAGTTGTGGTTTGTGTTTTGAATTGAATATTTCGTAGAAAAAATTGGGTTGGTTGGTAATTTTATTGGCTGTAATAAACAAAAGCAGATGTAAGTAGGTAGAAATTGGTTCATTTATAATAAAGCAATTAAAATATTTGGTTGCTAAAGATTAATATGCTTTGAATTTGTATTAATTACTTACCAAATTTAGCGGAAAGAATTTTTTAAGTAATTTATTATCATATTGTTTTAATACAGGGTGATTAATAACGTCCAAGTTTAACAAAAACATTTTCAAAACATAAACATTTATAAAACTAAAAAGAGTTTTATTGTTCTATTATCTCTTGGTATAGAGACTTTTTAATTATTTTAGTGGATTAGGAAAATAATTACATATTTAGATAAATTTGTTTTATTGTTTCGCATTTTGAACATCATCGGAATACTCACTTAATTAATTTGTGGATTCTTAACTCATTTATCACTTGTTTTCTATATTTCTTTAGCTTTACTACGTTGTTTGGTAATGTTATGAATTTCGTTTAGATTTTTTATACTTTTTAGAATATATTTTAATCTCTTAATCTTATATGTTTATTTTTTATATCTTCTACATGGCATATAAAAATGTTGAAAGATATAATAAAAAAATAAAATAAGTAAGTACATGCGCCAAAACATTGGTCTTTAAACTGTATTATTTTTTATAACTTATCAGCACTGCAATAAACATCTGTAACAATTTTCACATCAAAACATTCATTAGTTTTTGTTTTACGTTTAATGTTATACGACGCTAACAGTGCATGAGGCGATTATTACAATACTGAGCAAAAAAGTGTGCATTAAATTATGTTTGGGGGAATGAAATTTTGGATGTAGAAATGTTCGGAATCTTGCAAAAAATCTTCTAGGACCATGTTTTGTTTCTAGGACCAATATCATATTGGAAGGTATTTGGGGCCTAACACCTGGAAATTATTGACTAATGCCATAACATTAACAATGTACTTCTCACATTCTTAGTGATTTTATCACCAAAAATGTTGTGCATATTGATCCACAATTACTGAGTTCATCTTATTTAGTACCTCTCACTTAAAATTATCCTAGAATCTCAAAAGTCTACTGTGGTGAAACTGTTTTGGCACAATAGAAGAGATGAAGCTTAATCGCCGCATGCACTTTTAGCGTCGTGTAACATTCGACGTAAAACAAAACCTAATAAATGTTTTGACTTAAAATTTGTTACAGACGTTTATTACAATGCTTACAAAGTAAGAAAACGATTTTTGTGATGTGCGATTTGCCTGCGCTATTGAAATTAAAAATTGGTCTTACTTTTTAGATACAGTAGTATAAATTTTTGAATTGCAACAAATTAAAATTTAAATAATCTAGGTATCACTCTTTTTATGATACTGCATCCAAATTATCAATGTCGTCGCCTAAACTTCAAAGGCACAGATGGATTTTTTCCATCCCATATATTATGACAGTGTCATTGAATTACCTTGTACAAACTACATAATTATCTATACATACGTAGAAAAACAGTTTAA
>JARJDW010011412.1:0-13885 GCA_030264715.1 Adinopsis sp. GC000173
CAAATGCAAGTTAAAAATACTTTTATCGACGTGGAATTGTTAAAAATTCAGCGTAGTAGTATCTCTACTACTACAACGCAACATAAAATGAAACAAAAATCATTTTCAGCGCCCGATAACAATTTTTGCATTCAGCGTTGACAGATTATTATTTTTATAAATTGAAGCTTGTAGTATATAAATAAAAAATTGGATTTAAAGCGCGAAAAATTGACAGTCTAATGAAATTTTTAAATTAAACCTTTTATTTTTTACACAATACTTTTTGTCCCTAAAATTCATCAATATTTCTTGTTTTTATAATAAATGTATGAAAATGTTAAAACGTAGGGTAACTAAATTTTCTTACCTACATTTTCCAAGAACAGTTTTGTTACTATTTTCCAGCTTTATTTTACTTTGATAGAATTTTGAAATATTTCAACAATTCAATCTGAAAAGATTTAACTTGCGCAAGAAGGAGGATTGAATAGTAGAATAGTTGAAATTTTAGTCTACTATATTTAGAGTATGGTACTTAAAGTTTCTTTTTCAGGTGTGAAAATCGTATAGAGAGAGGCAAATAAAATATACATGAATTTGGCTTCACATTTTCTAAGACTTCAACTTTCGCTTTAACTAAAGCGTGTTTGCTAATCAATAAAGCCGTACACAAAACTCGATAACATTTAAGCTATCTACTTGTGTGTATGTGTATATTCTTACTCAATGGATAGCAACACATCATATCTTAACTTGGTCGTGTTGCATTTGTAGCATTCCAGAAATTTCGCACTTAACCGATTATTATTAAAGTTTTTTTCATTTTAAATCATTTCCAAGATTGGTTGTATAACTATTTATACAGATTATAGATAGAAACTAAAATAAACCAACACATATTAATGTTTATTGAATTTTTCAGATTTTCTTGTCCGCGCATTTCAGGAGTTTTGAGACAGAAAAATGCGCTGAGAAAAACTGAACAATCTAAGATAATAGGTATGATAATTTTCTATTTGATAACATTTTAATTGATTTAATTTTGTATCTCTAATAATTTATACTACTACATAATAAAATACATGAGCATAAACAAATGTTAATTGATTTTTTTAGATTTTTTAGGCAGCAAATTTCAAGAGAAACTAGATGATTGAGTCCCATTTAGCATAATAATAAAATGATAGAAAAGGTATATAGGTACAATATTATAAATTTCAATTTATTAAAATTCCAGAGGGGGTATTATCCAAGATGTAGTCTAACATCTAGTTGAAACTTGAAGTTTCTTGTGTAGGTATGTATATCTTTGGGGTTAATAAAGTAGACTATTCAATTAAAGCAAGGGTTTTGCGCTATTTAATGATCGATTAATATGCTTTAACCGAAATGCAAATCAAATATTGAGGGTTGCATTTAATAGAAACGTAATTGATTTAGGTACGTCGCAAAATTTATTCACAAAACTTTCTCATCATCAACGCACGCCCTCCCGCCCTATACTACTCCGGAAACAACACACACACACACACACACACATATATACACACTATAAATTATATACACATTCAAAATTAATAATTTGGAAATTCGGATGTTGTGTGTGTTCTTGCTTGCTTGCTTTCTATATTTTTCTCGCACGCTCTTTCATCGAAAATTAAGATAATCGTTTTCCCACTGTGCATAACATACGTCTTCATCTCTCGTATATTATTTGGCAGATTTTTACGACGCAATAATCGCGCTATGGAGATATAGAGAAGCGATCCGAGGAGTATACGTTGGGAGTTAATTAAGAATGTTTGCATGGATATGGAGGTAGCGAGATAGATATATTATGGCATAATACATAGATATATATATATGTAACAAATTTCGGTTTTTGTTCAATTCCCAAAAGGATAGTTGATTAATACCAGTTTTAGCTTTTGGCTGGATTAAACGTGGTTTTTGTTTAAAGATAAACGAAACTCTCTAGTTTGGATTTAGGGCTTTTTCACTCTATATATACAGATATATATATATATAAATACATATGTATAGTGTATATATTATTTATATGCACATGTATAGATGAATAGATAATTCATATAATGTGTCCTCCCTTCAATGCGAACCGTCGCACTTATCTACGCTACGCCATGCCATTGCCATGCTATGCCACCCCGTTCCGGACGCGCTTCAATTTTTAATTAATTAAACGCTTAATTGAATCGCAAATAAATAACAACACAACGGCGGCGCTGAGAAAAAAATGCCCGAGTACATTAAAGGATGTTGTTGCTGGTGCTGCTGCTGCTGGTGCTGCTATGCCTCATGCCTATATATTGATTTGTATACGACTCGACGGAGCGGATTCATTATGAAATTGTGTTTCAAGCACTTTGAGGAGTTTTCGAATGCCGCCCCCTTCACCGCCTCCGCTACACAAGCGCCGGTCCTTTCTCCCTCGCAAATCAAACGTTAAATATAATTTATTTAATAAACGCATATAACGACGACCGTGCAAACTCGCTCGACTCACCCACTTTGCCTTTTGTTTATTTACCCCGAAATTGTTGCTCGCTGATTAATTCATCGCTTTTTGATTGATTAGCGCATTTGATATTAATGTTTATCTAATAGAAAATAAATTAAAATTCAGACAAAATAAAACTATTTGAATTATTCCATCAAATATTTGTATTTCAGGTCAGATTTTTTGAAAATGTAGGCAAATATGCGTAGCCACTACCTCAAAATCAATGAAAATTTCAGTTTTCAATATTTATCCAGAATCCTGATAGATATATAGAATTCTTCTTTATCTTTAACATATTAAAATATAGATAAAAATAATTAAAGAGCTGTAAGTTGATTAATTTATGCTGTTAATAATTTGCTGAAAATACTGGAAACTTAAATTTGTAAATATCGATGTTTTTCAAACGCAGGAGTTTCATCTTAGATACCTAGACTACTTAATATTTGAATAATCTTTGAAATTGTATTTAATTAATCATAGGAATTGAATTCAAATTGAAAACTTTGTTTTGTGACATGCAGTGGATGCACTTGATCTGAGTAAGTAGAATTCAATGTTACATACCATTTTTAAAAGTTTAATGTTATTTTTGAGATATGGCATTTTAAAAATATAAAATTTTCCCCTTCAAGTTTGCTAGCGTTGCCGTCGCGAAGGGGCTCAGTAACATTACTACCCATTACCGGTCGTTATGTGAAGCCAATAAGCAAACAAAGCGCGTGAAACGTTACTTAATTGGATTATGAGGTTTAAAATGTATGAAATTTACTATAAATTTGAAAAAATAATAATTTTGTAGAATAATCTAATTTCCAAATTCATTAAATTACATGAAAATAATTAAATATTGCTTTTTAGAGCCTAAATTAGGTGATAATTTTAACTTTTATAGAGAATCCGGACGTTCAAAGTGTTTTTTTTTGTTTCAAGCACATGAAAATGAGATGCAATTAATCAAACAGCTGTGACTTGTGTAATTTATGTTGTTAATAATTTGCTGAAAAAAAGGAGAAAAAAAAACAATTTATATTTATATAAGTGGTTATGATTGATTTGTTCTCAATCAAAAATTATGTTGTTGGATAGAATTGGTAAGCGTTGTAGTAAATCCAGAACCCTAAAACTTTATTAACAATATATCATCTCATGGGAGATGACGTTTTCGGTTGGGGTGGCTGATGATCATTATAGCATTATGTGCTACCACATATTTACCTCGCTCCCACATACACACACACACGCTCACAATTTTGTTTCATTTTTTTTTTAATTTCCATCCCTGCATCCTTCCCACCCATCATCATCATCAGCAGCATCACCATCATCGCCCGCAACACAAGCAATTAAGCGCGTTATTGGACGTATTAATAACCGAATCGGTGCACTCTATGTGGCGACGATGTTGCGTAAAGGGTGCCAGTGCCACTGCCATTGCCATTGCCGCCGTCACGTCGCTCTCCTTTTGCCTCATTCCGGCCCGGCGATGTGTTGTAGCTGCCGTTGCCTTGTTTTTTTCTCCGTCTTTTACTTCTTCCATTCGCTTTGCCCCGGCCAGCTAGACGTTCGTTCTTATTTCGTTTCTTGTGAAGGAAAAGGATTTGGGCGGAACGTTCGTTTTGATGGACAAGATCTTTTGTTCGGAGTTATCGCCGTAAAATTGGATGTTATAGGATTATTTCTTTCGGTTTGTTAGTTGCTTTTTTAAAGGTATTTATTGGTTAACAAATTCAATTACCATTGATAGCAGCCACGCTGCACGGAATGCTTAAAATCCCATTTTTTCTGCGGCTAATGGTAATGATTCATTTAGAAATCAAATTATTCGATGGCTGGCTGGCTGGCTAGCTGGCTGGCTGGATGGATGGAAGCGAAAAAAAAGCAAATAACATCCGATTTTTAATTAAAAATACTTGATATCAAATATTAAAATAAATAGATGAGTTTTCACTCGTTAAAAATTAATAACGCATCTCAAGTTTGCCGAACTTATGCACATATTTAATTAAAACTTTCTTTCTTTTTATACCTGTCTTATACCTCAAAAATTCGTCCAAACTGAAAGTTTATTTATATAGTTTAGATAACCGAATTATAAAAATTTCAATACTACTCCTCCGCATAGCAAGTTTTGATAAAATTAATTGAAAATGTAATAAGAATGTCAGCAACATAATAAATTGCGCCAACAGTTACAACTTTAATAAAAATATTTGCGGTGGAGGAAAAATAAATATTATACCTACGTGCTAGGCTAGTTGTTTTGGAATCGAGCGCAGAGGGTAAAATACATTTTTATCACGCTAATTAAACCGATATTTACATTGTGCTTGATGTACTAATAAAGCAAGCAACACACAAAATAAAATTTGACTAACAAATTGATGGAAAACATGACCGGGCGAGAAAAAAGCGTTCGTCGTCGTCGTCCTTGCGCTGCTGCCGTATGTTTTTTTTGACAAATTTAATCAGCCATTGAAATTGCAAATACGCGCCACCAGATTGCTTTATTAATATTTCCTTTCTATTCTCGTTGATCAATCTTCATATTTAATTTTCTTTCTTGTCTTTGCGCGGCCTCATTGTCCTCTTCCTCCTCCTTCAACCCACCACCGCCTCATAGAATTTGACTTTCAAATAAATAGCAAAATGGTATCTAACGAATTATTGATTGTATGCCATATTGATACACATAAAATGAAGACGTTCCCGCATCATCTCGTTAACGAAATAATCTATTCAATGTCAACGTGCGCGTTTGTGCGTCTAAACAACCGCAACTAATTAATGAACGAACCACAATTAAGTCACATCTGGTTTAATATATGAGTTAATTTAGCTCGAGCGCGCTAAATTTTTTTTGCGGCGCTACAATGTAATAAGATTAGGCGCGATAAATAATAAATACGCAAATAAATTTAGCTAATTGTTTGCCGAATCGATGCCGCCTGTGCTAATTCGATTATAGCTATATAGTTGCATTTTAGCGAATTGATCGTTGTTATGGATGGATTTGGGAATGATGGCATGTGTGATATTTTATATTTCCACCTCGTTCCAATCTCGTAAATTTTCGCCAAAGTGTCAATCAACCTTCTTCCTTCACTTCTCCTCCTCCTTGAAGCTAGCAAGCGTTTCGAAAAAAAAATTACTTTATTACACCCGCCGACTTTCAAATAAATAACTTTGAAGCGATTCATCATTACTACCGATTAATATATACCATTTATTTAATTAGCTCGAAATAATACTCCAAATAATATAATTTATCACCAAATTATTTTGCAACGCGCTGCACAATTAATAATTTAACGAATTTAATTATGCAATTGAATAATTTTTGGCTAGGTATATGAATTAAATTAAAAATCTAATGGAATGAATGGAAAGTTTATCAAAGTTTGGGAAAAAATAAAAATAAAACGTGAATCATCCCATAAATCACTAAAAAGCGAAAGGGAAAAACCAGTTTTGTGCTAAATAACAATTTATTGTGTATTAGAATAAATAGGTACCTATAGCAAGTTTCATTGATTTTGTTACAATGTTTAACGTATTTTATAGGCTGTAAACGCGATTTGTTTGTTATAAAATTGTTTCTTAAATTTAGGTGCGTCTTTATACTCGAAATTGATTTAAATTTCAATCTTAAGCAGTACACCAATGTGACAAACATGAGTTACAAACCCAAAATGTTTTAAGATAATAGTAGCAATAGATATTATTTAAATAAGACTTAAATATTGAGATGCGTCTTGTCGTCGGTAGTATCTTTCTATAATTTTTAACGCTCAACACAAAATCATTGAAGAAAAAATCCATTTAACATTTAATGTATAAGCATTTGGTCGTTAAAAATATGTTAAAATGTTGTGTTTGATCCACCATAAACTTAATTAATAAAAATCCATATGAAAATTAATAGAAAATTGCCTAAAATAGCTGTTTTTGCTCCCTAGAATAATCTAATAGTGTTGCGACTAAGAATTTTACGAGCGTGAATTGAGTTAAAAA
The DNA here is from genome assembly GCA_030264715.1 of Adinopsis sp. GC000173. Taxonomy (NCBI): domain Eukaryota; kingdom Metazoa; phylum Arthropoda; class Insecta; order Coleoptera; family Staphylinidae; genus Adinopsis; species Adinopsis sp. GC000173. The sequence goes on from JARJDW010011412.1 coordinate 6,518, forward strand.
GCATTTTAGCATATACACATAGATGATAATAAAATTAATGAAAAATCTGAGCGGTTAACAAAGTTAGTGGAAAATCTTACGAAGAAAAAAACGACACAACGAAAATAATTACAACATAACTAGAAGTACCATCCATAAATCACTAAAAAACCGTTCCGCGCGAATATCGTGCGAGTTCGTCTAGGTCCGTAACAGCTGAAAGCTGCAGCTATCAGCGGGCTGCTCTAGTCTGAAACCTGCAGGATAGCAGGAATAATCGTAAAAAGCGCGCGAGCGCGTTTTCAACATTTCATACCAACAACATATACACACATCGACACGCATATATACACACACACATACACCTACTACACACATTGCTCTACCACAGACACACACTTTTCGGTTGTTCGGCTGGCGAGCGAGAGCGGCAGCGTTTCAGTGTTGTTTTTTTCGTTATACGGCGAACGTGTGCGTGTGCATTTCAAAACCGGACAGCGAGAAAAGCCGCCTTCAGTGCGTCATGACCGCCGCTGCTGCAAAGTGTTGTACACCGAAATGAAATTATTAATTTTCGGGTGATTGATTGATAAGCGGGCGCGCGCGTTTTTTGTTTCGCGTTTTGGGTTTTTTTCGCGCTAATCTTTTGCCAATACATCTATATATTATTATTATTAATATTTTTTTTTGGGTGTCAAAGTGCTGGTGAATGTTGTGGTGATTAATTATGTATAATAACGCAATGGATGTCTTCAACAACAACAGAGTGCCCTGGATGACTTTTTTATTAGTTGCTTATTTTTTAATTGGGAGTTTAGCTAGTCCTTCGCCAATTAAACGAAGTAAGCATATATTTTATCATTTGGTATATTCGTAGACTGCTGCTAATTAGAAAAGTTGTTTTCGTATTAATATTTATACTCAAAATTAGTTTAGCCAACTAACAGAATGTTGTTTGCAATATCCACTAATAATATTACCAACTTACATCCGATATTATCTTGCAATGAAACCAGACATTTTTATTTTTATAATGATATTTATCTTTTATACAATGAGGTATTTTTATATCTACTCGCAACTTTACTTCAAGTAGCTTTTAAAGGACATGTCCGCTTGACATAAATCGAATTTAATATATATTTCTTTTTTTTATATATAAAACTTTAGCAATAACGTACCACTCTATAGCTACAACGTTATTATTAGCCATAAATCCCGATTAATATTAATTCCAATAGCGTAAATATTATTTATTTCTTGTTGAAATAATTAGCATCACGCGTATACGCTGCTAGTTTAATCTCGCACAGCCAGCAGGCAAAAATGTAAGCTTTTATGCAACATAATAAGCTGAGACGAACACAACACACACACACACACATACACCGACATATAAAATTGCATTAAATTTATTGGTTGTAAAATAAAATTTTTATTACTGTGCATTGCAATGCAATAGATGAAATTTGTTTGCGCAATTAACCTTGTTTTTTTTATGATGCCTAATATTTATTACCAGCTTTTGTTACTAGTAGTACCTATATACGAATTCAATCAATAATCATTAGCACCTTAGGTACAATAAAGTTTAAGGGTCGAAAGTTTAAGGTGGAGGAACATCTTTGCCCGGTTCATATAGCTGAAAGTTATCTAGCGCGCAGTTAACTTCTAATACATTTATTATGATGGTTATTATTCGAATATATAGGTATAGGTAGTTATAGACGACTTTGAAATGAACATTATTATTACGATTCTAATTATTCGCCATGCGAATTTCGCATTACTCATATATACTTTCTGATTTCTTTGCTGTAGTGTGATGGTGGTGGTGGTTTTCAGCGCTGGCTTTTTCAGCGATCATCGACCGCGATAATGATTTGCGATTTATTATATATTATATAAAAACAAACAGACACACAATTATTACGATGTTTGTCATATATATTCGCTAAGCGATTTTTCTGTTGACGTTGCTTATTGTATCGCAAGCTGTGTTGATTTATTGCAGTGTTCTTCAAACTACTAAGTTCCGCGAGCCAAATAAAAAATAAATCGTTAAAAAATATTCATAAATATTGAATACAACCACAAATAATACATTTTAAAATACAGTTTTGGTATTTTGTGTACAAAGTTTTTCTCCGAAACAAATATTGTACGTCTAAAGGTTTTGGTATTTAACAAAATTTTAAACTCACTGATTTATTACACAGAATGAAAATGAAACTTAATTAATGCAAATAAATATTTAATTTTGTGATAAAAATCAGCACATTTATTAAACATATATTTCTATAGGTAGCACTTACTGATCATCGATGGAGATAATGCATATGAATAACGATTTATTATTGAAACAAACACACACACACACAATTACGTGTATTGCGATGTTTGTCCTTTGCTAAGCGATTTTTCTATATTGGCGTTGCTCACTCTATCGCAACTTACATTGATTTATCACATACACACGCACACACATTGCTTGACTTTGCTCAATCGACGTACTCATATATGAAGCTCAGCAAAATGTTTAATTATTGCAAATAAATATTTAATTTCGATAAAAAGCATCAGCGTAAATTATTAAACAAGTCAATTTTTCTATCTATAGCTTACATTAGCGTTTCCCAAAATGTGGGGTTATTTGAAGAGGGTGGTACACGCTAACATTTTCACTTTAATTATATTTTGTATAGTAGGGTCTCGATTATCCGTTAACGGTTTACACGCAATATTGATTAGATTAATTTTATTGTGCCTAGTAATATTAGGACATTAAGTTTGGTAAAACTGATTAATTTTTTTACTTTTTTTGGCTTTTTTAGACGTTTTTCATAACTTACTACTATCACTCATTAAAAGTGCGTAATTTTTATTAAATTATGGAAAAGCAAGCAACAATTTAGGTATAAAATATTGAAATGGTTTTACATCATTTATCACCTTGCAAAATCTGACTGCAAAATAGTCTTGTTTTTTTCAAACTTGTTTTGATTTAATCTCTATTTCCCTTAGGTTTTCAATTTTGTGAATTTTACGCAATAGACGTGTCACTTATTATCACAGATGATTGAAAGTAATAATCTAGTACTAGCGAAATACATTTTTATCGAAGGGATAAGCAGATGCCGAAAATTTGGGAAATACTGGCCTACCTATAGGTATATGTATTATTTTCAATAAACAAAAGCCATATTTTTTCATGAATGTTTAATCAACTCAAAATCTTCAATGTAAATATTTATTTTCGATAAATAACAGCCTAATTATATTAAACAAGTCAACATTTTTTATTTATATTTGATGTTGTATTATCGGCATGTACTCTTTTCAATAAACAATGGCAGCATTTTTAACGTAAATACACAAAAAATGCTTTATTAGTAATTACTGTGAAAAAAAAACAATGTTAGATAATAAGCAATTTTTATTATTGGCGTAGGTACCTTTATATTTTTTCCAGCGCGATTTTTGCATTGTTGCTTCATGCTGACTGTTTTTCCGCTCTGGTTTCGGAACGTACGTATATACGAGGAGCGGAGAGGAATGGCATTTGCACATTTACAACATTGATTTATCGCAAACAATAGCTGTAGCTTCTCTAACAACACACGTTGCATGTATATGCGAAATGCTTAATTACCGAAAATTCGGTAACGACACTATGTTGTAATGCGATTGCACAATAATATTGTAAACTTTATCCGGCTTATGGCGCGCGAAAATATCGAAAGGGCTAATGCGTTTTTAATTTCCAATATTCCATTAAAATCCAAATATTTTCACGCTTTGTCTATCTATATCGCTAATTAACCAATAAACTCGATTCATGCACACTCAGTAAGTAAATGATGATAAAAAAAAGAAGAGGGTGGAAGACAACAAGCGCGCAACTGGAATATTGTTCGGTATTGTTATTCGAGCGTCTACTCCAAAACTATTCTAATCAAATATTATCTTAAGAGTGTTGAGTTTAAAGTACATTAACAGCAGGCTGCAGTTTTTTTCTTCTCTTTTTACCATTTTGAATGTTGGATATAAGCGCGCTTGATTGTTAATCGATAATAATTGAACGTTTGCTCGTTTAATGCAGCCGGCTTTCAAAATAAAATGTCGAACGACATACAAACAAACAAACAAAAAATTGAATGGAATTAGCCTACAAAGAAGTGAAAAAAACATGCACACACACACACACAAATATACTCATACTCGCTCGCTGTGCAATAAAACGGGCATGCAAAGATTAAAATTCAATTGTTCCAGCGATAAAAAATGAGAATTTGATGGTGGTATATAGTAAAATAAATAATAATAATGTTTGTATTTGGATATAATTACCGTTACAAATTTATAAATTGTAAAGTCGAAAAAATACATACATGAGTGGCGTGTTATGTAACAATAGAGGCATTAGTGTTAGTTGTAAGCGCGCGTATGCGCTTGCAAATTGTGACATGACATGAGATATTATCATTCGTTTACGCTTTTTTTTTCCACCCTCCTCCTCGGCACTCATTCATTCATATTGTTTAAAATGCGATTTTTTTTTCTTAAATAAATTGCGAGAGTTCGAGCGCGTAGCGACGACGACGCACGAAGCGACTCGACCGAGAAAGAAAAATTGCAATTAAGTTTTCGTACTCGCTCGCAGAAAGCAAAGGAAAAAATCCAAAAAAAGCGACGACGAGTACATGAACGCAGCCAGTAGTAGTCAGCGAGAGAACGGGATAGAGAGAGAGGAAAAAAATAAAACTTTTTTTTTGCTTTTTTTTCTTCGTTCGGTAAAGTAAAAGTTAATAATTTTTAACTTGTTTAAACTTAGTTTTTTAATCATAAATCTTGATATTTACAATTAATTATCGCTCGCAATAAATTACGACGTTGTCAGCGTGTATAAATCAAACAAACAAACAAAATTTATTGCATTGATCGTTTTTTTGAAATTAAAAAAAATGCTATTTTATTCCATAATAGTGTTTTTTGGATTGATTGTAAGACGTTGAGCGCCATCATGATGTCCATAAAGCAAAACATTTTGATAAAATTGCTGCTGCGCTACCACGGATGCTGTGTGTAAAATAACATTATCTTAAAATTTATATATCATCGTTGTGCCGCTCTTTTTTGCGCGTTAAATAAAAATACGCGCCGGAGTGCCCGCGCGCGCGCTTCGCTGTAAGAAAAATGGGGTCGAAGGTGCAGCACAAATCATTTAACTGACACGTTTTGCTCTGATACCTCGGCATTTTTTTTAATAATAATGCAATTATTTATGCCTGGTGCCCGTCGTATATATGTGCGGGTGAGTTGTTCATGCATAATTTTTTTAGGTAAAATTTAGGGCTAGATTTTGTGGTGGTAAAATAATTGACTGAAATGTTCCAAAATCGTGCCAATAATGTTTAAGAAATTCATTTTCTAATTAAAAATAAACAGTTTTCTTGAAAATTATCAACATTTCTAAAGAATATTATTAAAAATGCCAAATTTTGTTGCTATTTGTAAACTTAGAACATTAAATGAGTAAATACTTTAACTTAATTTTCATGAAAGAATGTTTTATGCATAATTTTAGTTTTTAGTTGAAATTGGAAAACGAATAGAAAAAATGCAAAAAAGTGTTTGTTTCTTCATGGAAATTTGAAAACTTCACATAATTAATACAAAATCACGAAAACACTAAATGACATTTTTATAATATTTAACACTTTTTTAATTTTTCTAAAATCCTTATTACCTGCCTTAAATTATTTTATGGAAAACATCACACTCTATCAGAAAAAGAATCCCAAGACGTTGAACAATCATCGTTCTTCTCCTTTTTTTTCTACTTCGCTTCAAACTTTTTTCCATTCCCATCTCATGTTGGATTTAAATTGAATTTGCGCGATCGGCTAATCACTAAAACAACGCACGAAATGTTTGACAGCTCATTAATTCCGACAGTAAAAATCGCTCTCTTTTTCGTGTGCGCGCTCTGAGACTTTTTCTCCTCCACGCCGAACGATTTCTAATGCTCTATATACACCAGCACGTCAACAAATCAACTTTAAAAAATATTGCTCAACGTTGCTTAATTAATTGTCTCTGTACGTATAGTACATTTTTTTTATACAAATATTAGCATGGATTTAATATAATTTAAGCGCGTTACATATTATACATGTATATATCTTAAAAGTTAATTTTATATGTGAACTAATTATGCATATAAATTTCGCTACAATAGTTTATACACGACATGTGCTCCATGTGTAGTTAAATTACTTTTATCGCTTCGCCGTATACACATTTTGACACAACAAAACTATTTATATATTCCAGATACGCTAGATTAGTTTTCGCATTACTTATCATAATGATGATGAAAAGTTATTATAATTATTATTATTATTATGCGCGCGCCAAGGTGTGTGGTGTGTGGGGTGTGCGCGAGGCTAATTATAAGCGGCTTAATTTTTAATGAATTCCCATTCATTATTCCGAGGACGAAACTATTTTATTATTACGTTGCCGCTGTGGTCGCGCCGCTTTATTTTTCCCAAACAATGGCTGCATAAATTTTCAGCGCGATTTAAAATCGCAACATTGTAAAATTTAATATTTATTAATATATTGTTCTTCCATTTATAACTCTATAAGAATGTTACAAAGCTCTAAAAAATACCCATAAATTTGATAATGCTATGGTTTTGCTCATTTTACCAAGAAAATACTTTTTCTTAAAATCGCAGTAGTATTTAGTTCATTCCTGACTATGCTTTAAACTGATTTTTAACATTCTTAGAATTAAAGACAATTTTGGTTATCGTTGATTTCGGTTTTCTCGTAATTTTCTGTGTTTTTGTTAATTGCCACGGATATTGTCATCTTATCTTCTCCCTTTCCACTCATCCAGCTAATAGTTTCCAGAAACAAAATAGGTACCTACTTAGATATAGGTACTTTTTATGATTGGCTTTGTTAATGTTTATGTTTAGCAAAATAGCCATGCTAAATTTGTTACATTGCATTTTAGCTACGTATTTTGTAATGTTTAAAACGAATTAGTTGAATTTGTATTGATTTATATAAAAACCGGTGTTTTAGTTTTTGTCTGTCTCATTTACAGTGTCGAAAACTGAGTTTCCAAGTTTAATATATGTATAATATTTTAAATGGCTTGATGGAAACAAAAACGTTTTATATATATAAAATTTAACAGCTTCATTTATAAGTAATTAATGGACGCACCGCACCGTTTTGTATACGGCTATGAGTATTTTTTCCCACGTATCAGATGTAATAATTCGCCTAGCATATGATTTCGCTGAATGAATGCGATAAATTTTCCGGCACCGCTGAGATCGATACGAACGGAGGTGGGTAATTAAGCCG
>JARJDW010011432.1:0-15390 GCA_030264715.1 Adinopsis sp. GC000173
CTCATAATTAGAAACTTTTGTTTTATAGGTTTTATTTCCCCCCTATACGCTGCTTTTGTGTGTGCAATACTTTGCGGCGGCAAATAAAAATTTATACCCATTTAGTTAAAAAGTAGTATAATAGTAATGAAGACGTATACCTTTAAACAGAATCATTTAATTTAATTCCGAGTGTTTTATAATCGGCTCTATTTTTGTATTGTATACTGTAAATTGTCAACGATTATTTTAACTATTTTGCAAAACAATGAATAGAAGGGGACTTTGTTTTCATTTTACTATAATCTAAAGTTTTTTATAATGGTTGATAAGTCTTGTAATTGTTTTATTGAAATTTTATTCTTTCAAATTTGCATACACATAAACATTTATGCAGTTTTTGTTTAAAAGTAGAAAATGTTGAAGCCGAGTTAATTAGTAACATCGCTTTGAATCGTTTTTTTTGCAACCTATTTCCAAACATATTCACATGATGCACTGACCTAGATTTTAATACTTTGTTGTAACAAACTGGATGACTAGACGCTCTACACCTAATTAGAGTACGCCAAATCCAATTTACAATTCTTATACAGTAATTTTATTAATTTATTCTCGATAATATTTTGTTAATTTGTTATCTGTAAGACAAAAATAATTTGCACTTGTTTCTACAACTTAATCTTCATGAAGATGAAGCCGCTCGTTTTTTATTTTACTTTCGCAAACACTCCACTTTTTCTCGTTCTCGAAGAAATAGAGTGATGGATTCTGATTGCAATCAACACATTAGATACATCGTTTTTTATTTCTGAAGGAATTACTTGTTTAAACAAAATTTGGAGTTTTTTAACAAAAATTAATTCTATGCCATTCTGATTTTAAATGATTAGTTGTTCAATATAATAAATAACATTTACGTTATTGTGTGAAGATGAGTAGCTTTTCTCGGAAGCGGAATGCACACTAAAATTATTGAAAATAATAATAAACAATATTTACTCATATTTATTTATAAAAAGAGATCGATTGGATTTTTGGACAATAATTAAATGTTTGATGTATTTTAAATTCTCGATATTCTGATAGAAACTATGAAATATTCCAAGTTATTACATATCCTTCACCACAATTTAAAACTGTAATAGTAAAATAGCCAGAAGAATCCAAACAGAAACTCAATAGAAAATTATTGTTTGTAATAATTTTAAAAAGCAACATTTCATGTTATTAAGAACAATGCACCAAGGGATTTCACATAAAATAATTTGTTCATTTTGATAATTTTCAGCAAAATTTGCCTGCAAATTCATCAATTACAGTTTATCTCAAGGGATATTTATACTTCTCAAATTTAACTTCATTTTATAAAATTTTAAATTCAAGCGCATAATTTATTTATCAAAAATATTTTTGTATTTTTTCTCAATGATATTTAAATTAATTTAATAATTACATAAGGACATCCAAGGGAGCCATCAATAATATCTGAGCCTTTGTTATCTAGAACAATTTTATTATTAAATGAATGTTATAAAAATTCAGAGTTAAATAAGCAAAGTTTTTTAGTGTCATAGGACACAGCTGCAGGTCAAAGCAAGATCCTTTTTCACATGAATGGTCTCTCTTTACTTTATTTTTTCATCGAGCATTTCTTTCATAGCGAATCCTATCAATATCAATACTATTTTATTGTGTATTATTTTATTGAATCGAACATAATCCCCTAACTAACAAGACCAATTATTGACAAAATTAATGCGTTGTGTAACAAATAATCTAATATTATAATCAAAATCTGCGCGTAGAATAAATGATTGGATTATTATCTTAATTTAATAATGTGCCAGTAATATTATTTAAATAGCATTAGTGGTACAACTTGGGTTGCCTGAAACATAAAATTGGGCAACGCCATCTTACAGATATTGCTTGAACGTAGAACTTCAGCTACTTGCAAGCAGGGCAGATGCAAACGTCAAATAAAACATATGTCAAAAAATGGTATAAAAAATTGATACAGAGCAAAATCAAATATATTATGGATTTACAAATAAGTTAAGTATAAATAAGATAAAGAATTAATTATGGCTACTCAAGAAAAACTAATGAAATCCTTAAATGGATTAAAACAGCTAATATCCTCGAACGAAAGCGGAGATTCGTTCCTCAAGTATGTTTATGTAGTAGAATTTCTGTTGTTATGTTAAATGTTTTCGATTTATAGGAAAAAAGAGAAAATTCAACATTGTTATTTTATTGCCGAAGCAATACTAAATCCTACCATTAAAATAGCTAAAAACTTTAATACGTTGTTAAGTTATTCTATTGATATTTTCTTGCAATTATGTGATGATCCAGATACTGATGTAATTACCGTTGCCGACGAATGTTTAAATAAAATAATCAAAGTAAGTAAACACGACACGTTGGAATATGATACAGGTTGTAAATGTGTTGATTATAGGCAATGTATAATGGAAATATCAGCAAAATACAAATAGAACTACATAAGGAAATTAGACAAAATAGGTCGGCCCGTTCGCTGCGAGCTGCATTATCACGATTTGCTATATTGGCGCATCACATTCGGCCACAAAAGGGCAAGATATATGTTTGTAGTTTATTTCCGTGTTTAAGTAAAATATTAGAACGACAAGAAGAAAGTGTACATGAAACTTTAGCGAAAAGTTTGCCAAAGATTATACTAGTTTTAGGTTGTTTCACAACCGACAACGATATTAAGGTATACCAAATGTACCCAACAACTGAGAGCAAAAGTTTTTATATTAATACATTTTAGGGCTTACTGAAAGCTTGTTTAAATAACATTGAAAATGTATCGAGAGTGATTCAAAGGGCAACTGCTAGCTGTATTTTAACAATTTGTTTGAATTCTAAGAAACCCTACGTTTTCTTATCATATGTGTTAAATATTTTATTAGGTAAATATCATTTATTATTAACAATCGCCTAACTTTTTATTGTATTTATCCATAAATGAATTGACTGACAAATACTATTTACTTAAAATATGCAAGGTAATCTATTTCTATACTTTATGGAATGATAACTGTTTTATCAGTTATTGCTAATTAAATAACAATGATCGTAAAGATTTTATTCTTTGAATTATAAATATGCGTATTTTAAATAATTATGTGCATAAAATTTGCATTTTATAGATTATGTGGTGCCGGTACAAGGCACTCATACCTCCACCAAGATTCTCGGCGTCTTAGGATGTCTGAAAACGATATTACCCCATATTAAAGCTACCCAGGCGAAGCTCGAGCCAAAAAGCAATTTTGAAAGTAAGAAAGAAGTGGCGGAGAAATTAATAGCGATTGATCGCTATTTGCAAGTGAGTTCAAATATTTGTTTTATCGATGAAACGATTACTTAAAAAACAATTTAAATTAGGTCTATGAATTATGTTTACATTACATGGCGCATTCGGATCAAAATATCATAAACTCTGCGTTGGAGACATTAAATGTTTTACTACAACACGCAAGCGAGGAGTTGATTAATATTTTACTGTCGCCAGATGGTATAAAAAAATCCAGAATATTCATGTATGATGTGTTTAATAAGAAAGATCTTCGCTCTCCCAGTAAGTTTACATAAGTTATATTGTACAGGGTGTGCCAACTTGCACTAAGCGATTTTAATGAAAACATAACTTTGCTATTTGAATGAATAATGGGTAAATAAAGTGGCTGAATATTTAGCACAACCAATCAAAGAACAATACTTTAATATTAATTACACTCTATCAAATACATTATTTGTTTCTCAAGGCACATTTCTATTGTCAGCTGGTATTTAATATGATTTAACTTAAAATAATCATAATATAATATTTGAAAAGAGAAATCATTAGAAGTTATCACGTACACGTATTAATTATGATTTAACAGCATTTTATAAAAATTGTGGCTTGTTTTGCTTTCCATTTTTGCAACGGGTTTTCCCTGCAAACATGATAAAAGGGCTTTTCTTAATCATATGTATTTTCTATCAGTTTTGCATCACGAATTAGTAACATTGTCATACCTACGTAATAAATCGAACCCATTCTAACAAAATAGAAAACACAAAGCGGATTATGATTTTTATAGAATATGTTTCGCAATTTTGGAAAAATATACGTGCAGAAATTGCGTATTGCTATACAAAATTTATTAAATTGTTTTTATTTGTCATTAAAAAATAAAGGCGTTTAAAAGGTGTTATTTTCCATATGTTAAGAAAGCTGGATTTTATATAACAATAATCCATTGATTTTAAAACTACAAAAGTTATATGAATTTTATATCGTTCAATCAAAGTTTGCTCACCATGTAGAATTTATCATTCGTATCTAATTGAATTATAGAATGTGGTTTTTAAACGTCATCACTGAATCAATGAAAATTGATTTCTGTTAACTATGAAATTATTGAAAAAAAGGTTTACCTCCCAATATTGACGCTTTAAAAACAACATTATATTATTCAATTGTCCCGGAAGGTTTATTTGATATACTTTGATCTAATTGATATTTATAGGCCAATTAAGCATATCTACAACTGTAAAATCAGAAGAAAATTTATTGTCAGATTCAGATCTATTAGATTCGCGTAGATCCGACATTGAAAAATGGGTTGACGAATCAAAACTGTCTATAATTAATGTAAATTATGTGAAGAGTAATAACGATGCCATACAGGAATTACAAGCACAAGATTCCAATATTCGAAATTTGGAGAGCAGCAATCAGTTCGACTATAGTAACATTGATATCGGCACCATTCAGGATACTTATCCGGACAGCATTAAAAGCGAGAATGTCTTAGAGCGACTAGAAAAATTGGGTGTTAGTGAAGATTCCTCAGAGAAAAGTTATTCGCATAGATTTGATGAAAAATCGGTGGGGACGACCGACGTAGACATGTTCGAATTCGTAAGTACTACAAACAAACCAAGTATTTTTACACCTCTATTATTTTAATTAAACTTAGGAGATTGACATTGGAGATTTTCTGGATAGAAATACATCCCTGCTGTATTGTGCCAGATATATAACAAGACAATTTTTGTTGAACGGTATTCCCAAACAAACTGTGTCAGATAAAGTCATTCGGGTTACTATAAAAAACCTTGCATTAACTTGTCTGTCAACTATATTGAAAATTTACCCGGAAATGTTGCTAGTATTTCTGGATAGGAATGCAGAAAGTGATGTTGAAGGTCATGCAGACATCACAAAGCAAAAAATACTTGATATTATTTTATATGCACAACATTCTGATCCTCAAATTCGTGGTGCTGTGCGGGTTCTTCTATCAAATTTCATTAGAGCTGTGTTGGTTAAAAGCTGTGGTGATTACATAGATTGGGTAGATAATTATGCTTTTCTTGAAGATTATGAAAAGGTAGATTTGGATATATTTTCACATATAATGTTAGAGGTAAATGATTTAAATATTGCGCCGAAAAAATTCTTATAGTGTGTTTTTAGGGTATAAAAGATGATTGGAAAACGTGTACAATGACATTAAGTTGTTTAACTTCTTCCCTTAATCTCATATTACAATCAGAAATTTGTATGAAGTTTATCCCCGTGTTAGATTATCTTCCGAATTTGGCCAAAGCATCCTATTGGCTAGTTAAAGTTAAACTACTTGAACTAATAACAACTATCCATTATGTCAATGTTTACTACATCTACCAGTCATCAATATTCCAAGATAAAATAATTTATAATGTACTGTTTGAATTATTAAATGATGAGGATCAACGAGTTCGAAGAACGGCAGCTGAATCAATCGTAAAGTAAGATAAACTGTAAAGAATACCAATGGGGTGTCCTAGTCAAAAGAAACAAAGGGCTTTTTTCGATTCTTAATGTTAGATTTTGGGAAAGCGATTGGATTCATTGATTTTATTTTTAAGGATAGAGAATGGAATACATAATAAAAACGAGTATGATTTTATAATGTCTTCGAAACACGACATTCATATTTATTATTTAAAAATGATATAGGACATGGCACATATCCTGAAAACTGTTTTTAAGAACTGATAGCTATACTATTTTTATTAACACTATGCAAATCCGTTTAGGGTGCCGAACGTTTTTTGCAATTCTAACATTAAGTTGCCGAAAAAGTCTCTGTTTTCTTTTCACTGGAACATCCAGTATGAATCAGCGTATAACACAATAATTTTTAGAATTATTCCTTTGCTACATTTTCCACATCAATTTCCTGATGAGGCACCAACAACCTGTAAAGCAATCTACTTGAAACACAAACAGTTTATAAATCTGTCGGACTTTTCTGTTGACATCAATGTAAATAAGAAACATTTCGTCAAGAATTTACCATTTCCTTACAACTCCACGTCAAAGCCATCTAACATCACTGAATATTCTCTATCTTTGGTTATTATTAAATTGTATAGGAAACTTTTAATAACTACATCGAAATTTTACATTGTAAGTACATATTGTGGAAATAATAATGTTGTTGTTATAATCAATCAATATTTTCGTTATTAGTTTGGATGCATCGAATCATTAACATTACTCAGTCATACATATCCGACCACAGTGTACCAATTAGCATGGAATAGTTTTAGAAATTCTGTACATCAACAAGATAAGGCAATATTTCAACGTAGTGTATCTATAAACGCAGCAAATCCCATTCTAAGTGACATAGATATTAGCAGCTCTTCCGATATGTTGAATATTGTTGTACATCTACTGGGTAATTCAATCACTGTTTACGATTTGAATGGGCATTTAAATCTCATCAAATTGGCTGGAAACTTATTTGCTGGCAAATGGTTAGCAAATCTACAAACGGTGGAAATTAGTAAAGATGCGCCCGAACTGTGGGAGATACTCACCGATAAAACTTTAGCAGCCCTTTCCGAAGAGTTTTTAGTTCATATCATTAGAATTTTAAATATTTTTTGTCATATATTAGATGACACTGTGCCATCATTACCGCAAACCAAGCCGGTTTTATCAAATCTTCCATCTGCGAGCAATTTGTCGCCAATTAAACGCAAGAAGAGCGATGCCGGCGATAAGAAAATTCTATCACCAGGCAAAATACTCGAAAAAGACGATAAAAGTGATAAAAAAGTGGATATAAAGATCAACGCAATGGGCTATTTCGCGAATTTACCGCATTACATGAAATTGTACGACATATTAAAGGTTGCCTACAACAATTACAAGGTAATTTCATTTTATTTTATCACTAATGCTATTAAAATCATTTATTTTCCAATCAGATAACACTAGATTCAGAAGCGTCGGAGAACTTTTTGAGTTTCTTGAATGCAACATTGAATTCATTGGCTAAAATCCTAGAAGTTGCAACACTTACAGAAACCGGTCGCATTGCAGAAGAAATCTTACAGTACCTTAAGCAAACGTTCATGCTAGATGCAACAATGAGCGTTTTATGCGTGCAACAATTGCTAAAAAGCTTATTTAGCACCAATATTACTTCAGACGTCGACAATTTGAAGTATCTAAATGAGCATAAACAGAAAGAGGTTGTTTTTGTACATAATATTCATACTTATACGAATCTAAATGTTTTAAAATGTAGGTGATCAGTGAATCCACTTCTACATTTTATTATCACATTTCACAGCTTCCATTCGATGATATCTCGAAATGCATTAATTCGTTCGTTGCATCCTCAGCAAGTGAATATCTAAACGATTACACTTTAATGGGTTATTTGTATAGGAAGGAAAATAAACCAATTAGCAAGAAGCCTGATAAAATATTGGCAGATTATATACGAATATTTGAACCTATGGTAATAAAATCACTAAAGGTAATTGAAACTTAATTGGATTTAATGTCAAAAATTAAATTAACTTTTATTTATAGCATTATACAACAACCAGCGATATTAATTTGCAATGCCAAGTTTTAAAACTACTAAGTCAACTTATTCAATTGAAAGTTAATTATTGTCTACTAGATTCAGATCAAATATTTTTAGGATTCGTTATGAAACAGTTTGAATACATCGAAGAAGGTCAAATTTCGTACGTTAAATATATATTTATCATTCATTTCCTACTAAATGATTAATGTATGATTTTAGACCATCGTCGACAATAATTCCAAGCATATTTCAATTTCTTGTTCACTTATCGTACGGCAAAAATCATTCCAAGAATATCATTGAAATTCCGAAAATCATTCAATTGTGCGATGGATTGATGGCTAGTGGGCAGTCGCCAAAAACGCATTGTATACCGGCGCTTCTACCGATAGTTGAAGACGTTTTTTTGCTGCGAAACAAATCGAATACGCAAAATTTCAAAGAGCTTGAGACAACCAGAGAAGTACTTGTTTCTATTCTACTACGTCTACTCGAATATTCGGAGATCATCGATTTGTTTATATTAATTTTGCATGAAAGCAAATACTGCGGCAATGAAATGCGTTGCGTCCGATGGTCGTCGCAACTATTCGACGCATTACTTCCACTATTGAAGCAAAACAAACTGCATCTCAACGATGTTACAGCGCTCAATTCAATGCGAAAACTTATTTTTGCCATGGATGCGAATGTATTTAACATCGATGAAATTATTGTCGCTTTGTTTAGTGCACCTGTACATCCGGTATAATTTACTACTAGTTATTTATTTCTTAAAACTAAATTACATTTTAATTGCAGCTCGATCCTGATTTCACAAAATATTTAAGTAAAATGATCATTTTATTAATGATATTAACGCAAGTTAAAGAAAGTAAATTGTTGGGAAAAATTACTGAACTGCACTATAACTTTGCGCCGCAAAGTATAGATAAAAATTATACAGAAATATCCGACCCATTAAATGTAACTAAAACATTCAATGCATTTGATAATTTAAAGCCTGAAGAAATTTATTGGCGATTAATGTTTCGTTTAACATTATTAAGCACGGAAGTCTGTTTGCAAAATATTGATGGAAATAATGACGACGAAAAATTTATAGTCAAACAATTTGGTGTATTTTTATTGTATTTTTCTTACATACTGCAAACAGGTAATAAATGTGCATAAAATCGTTGATTTTAATTAAATGATTAATTGATTTTTAGATCGATATACAACATTAGCATCTTCTGTTGTTGAATTAGTCAAAAATTCTAATGAGGATGATGTTTATTTAATTCACCAAATCAACAGCAACTTTTTGAAGCTACGTTATGTTTTTCCACTTCTAACAATGCAATGGTGTTCGGTGTTAGTTTTATTGAATAAAAATGATAAAGATTTTTGGTATACTGTAATGCAACTGCAAGAGGGGGTCGAATATCCAGCGAAGAACTGTATCAATTTAGATTTATTAAAAATTGGATCAATTATTTTATTTTCGGATTATACCGTAAGTAAAAGAAAATTGAGATACAAGGGCAGGATTAAAAAATCAGCCTCGTAGAATAGTTCTTTTAAGAAGTACATTATTTTTTTATTTAGAGTGCCAACTTGCTTAACGAAAATGAGGAAATGTTTGCGGTAATACAGAAGAATATAGACACTATTATTGAATGCTGTGATGAAATACCAATTAGCGAATTACTTGACACAATTCACAGAAGTTCTATCACTAGCGGTTTGTTTATTCAAATTATTTGCAAATACTACAATTTTGAGGTAATTAAAACCAAATTGATTCCTTTAATATAAATTAAAATATTCAAAATTTATAGGCGATAAAAACATCTAAAATTTTAAAATGCGTAGAAAATGTCAATAACTCACAGATTGGCACGACTTTAATGTTTTTAGTTCCGAAATTGATAAATACCACGCATGTTACGATGTTCAGGAGTGCGGCACATCTTGCATGCCGACAAATAGAGTATCTGTTAACTTTATCACGAAAGGATGTTTTAAAACAGCTGCCAGAAGAAAATTTAAAATGGATTTTATCGTATCTTGCGCAAAACAAGTTACTAAAAAAGTAAATTTTATTAAATTGATTAAATGAAAATTAATTACTGCAGCAATATTGTTTTCAGGCATGAGTCATTAGCTAGTCTATTCAATAAATTAACACTACAATTTTATACAGATTTGGAGCCATTACCAATAGAACATAAAGAAAGTATAGATCCAGCAAATGTAAAAACATTAACTGTCAATAAAGAATGGTTTGTGTTACAAACAAAACAAAGATGTGAACAAAGTAATAATGGACTAGAAATAGCGGAATTGCTAAGTAAAATATCAAAGGAAGATTTGCGTGATATAATCAACGATGAAAATTTCAATAAAATGTTTCTTAGAGATTGTATAGTTTGGTGTATAAATAATCAACAAACTGATCATGAAACTTATTTAATGGATGTTTGTTTGGAGTTTGTTGAAAGCGATTTGGTTAAGTGGAAAGCTTATTTACCATCAAAACATGAGGTATTTTTACCTGAAGCATACATGCCAACATTTAATGAGAAAAAGTATTCGAAGGAAATGAAAAGTATATTCAGTAATTTTGAATTTAGAAATATGTTAAATTACTTAATTCCATCCATAACCGAATTAATTAAATCATTTAAAAAATGTTCAAATATACATTTTCAAGAAATTAGTTACGGAAACATAGTATATGTAGCTGTAACTGCAATGGAATCATTGGTTAATTCTTTAGGAGATAATAAGATTGAATATATTAAAGGTTGTTTAGAATGTACAGATTTTATTCTACGAGAACAGTATTTATGTAATATTTTGATACTGGAAGAAAATATGAGTAAAACGACCTCGATGATTAATTGTTTATACAAGTTAATAAATTATTTGTTGATGAATTCAGAACCTTTACCGGCGTTACCACATAGTCATTTATTTAAAAGTTTAAACGATGAAGTATATAGACCTGCAGGCCAGGCTAGTTATCAACTATCTATTTTAATAAGATGGATGGAGAAATCCGATTTTATTGACATACCAAAATATTTATTAGAAAATTTAAAGAATATTATTATATCGTTGGCAAGATTACCAATGGTTAATTCTTATATTACAACACCTCCGAGTGTTTGGGATATTGGATTGGAAATTGATATGTCGGGACCATATTCAACTCAAGTACCTCCACTTCCTTTAGAATTTATGTTAAGTAGTGACGTTTTAGAAGAATTTATATACAGGTAAATCCATTTTAATTCTTTTTTAACCCTTAAAAGTACATTGGTAAAAACAAATTATAATTAAAAGCTGTTTTGAGGCATTATCTGTCGATTTCATGGACTTACATATTAATTTAGCTTATGGGAAAAAGTATCTTCTGCTTAACGCGAATTGAACCCTTGTTATGAATAATATCATCTACAATAAAAAATAAAGTAAAGTTAAATAGCAAACGCAGGTGCTCTTTTAAAAAAGAATTCTTTTTAATCCTGTTATTGTGATATAAAGAATGACATAAAGGGGTTATCAAAAAGGAACTCTATAGCGAGGTGCGTTTGCTATACGACTTTACTCTGTCTTTTGAATAAAATTCATATCATTCAAAATAGGGTGTTAAAAGACACTTTTCCTTATAAGATTTACATTGTGATGTAAATGGTTTATGTATGTATAGAATTAAATTTACAATAATTTTTATTTATAATATTCCAGTCTTAACGAAACTACAAACGACGCATATGCTTGTATATAAGAATTGATTTATTGGTTTATGTATTTAGCATCGTCTTTCTTTGTAGTTTCGTATTCCTGATGATAACGGAAAAGCCGAAACATCGATATAGAATATTATTAATCATAATTATTAGAAACTTAAGCAATAAGTATACTCTACAACCGTCATCCTGCATGATCCGTATTCTATCTTTGCGCGAACAAATTCGGTTTTTTGAGTAGTAATGCAGACGTAATGGAAAATATAAACAATGAATGGTTTTAATAATATTTTCCGTCACTCCTGCATAGTGAACACGACACAGTTATCCTTGTCCAAAAAACCGAAGTCATTCGACTGAAGATGGAATATGCAACACGGAGGATAATATTTGTAGATTTTTGCTTTTAAATACTTTGATATATTTGTAATTTGTTCTTGCAGTATATAAAATGATTCATGAAGCAAACTTTTTTATATACATTTATAATTATTTACTTATAGAGTTAATTTATTGGGTTGGACATCACGGCAACAATTTGAAGAAATATGGGTAACTTTACTAAGCGTATTGGGCGCAAATCCTTTAGAAAACAACGTAACAGAAGATGCAAATACAATAACTTATGCGACCAGTCTCACCGTTCAGGCAATAACAACAATACTTTTGCAAACTTTATATTTACCACAACCTGGTAACAAAGTTGCTTCACAATTTATTCACATTTCGAGAGATACATCATTAGATGCCAATCTTGCTAAGTAAGTAACTTATTAATATGATTACATTAATTGCATCAACTAAACTTTCAGTCTATCGAAATTAAGATCGCTGCAAGGTAGATTTTTTTGTTCTTTGGAGGAGTTTAATAAATGCTTGCCAAATTTTGCACTTTTCTCGAATGTTTTCAATAAAGGCAATTTAGAAAAACAACACTCATACTCCTATAGTCAGTTATCAATGGAATATTTATGGATTTCAAGTAAAGTGGTAGAAGTAATCAACGATAATTTAGCCGTAATGGAAATTTACAATCGGCGTGAAAATGCTCTAAAACAAGTGGGCATAGACATAAACTCTTGTCTGCAATTTTTATTAGATTTATACACACAATGGTTTAAATCAGAGGTATTCTGTTGATGGATTGCTGATATAATTATTTTAATTAAATAATATTTTACAGACGATTATGCCATTACAACTCCTGCAAGAAACTGTTAAATCGATATTAGCAATCTCTGATATTTTCACTGACAAATCTCAGTATAGTTGGATGTTAGATACCTGTTTACACTTATCAAAAACCCATTACATTGAAGATGAAATAATACATCAATATTTAATCGTTGCTGTTTGTAAAGCCACTGCATTACTGACACCAGAAATAGAAGTTCTGGAATATGTAAAAAAGTTGATAAATCAGAGTTTGAAGAGTGCATTTTTGTCCATAAGAATATCCGCCCTGCATGGTTTGTTATTTATTTTGCAAGTATGTATGTTAGGCAATACAGTCCTTGGTGGAATATCCGAGGAGATGCAATTTTACTTGCCGATTGCAATCGAATATATTCAATTTCATATAAAAAACAGCAACAGGTAAATTAACTAATTCCATCGTACTGCGTTCGAGTAAACACTTTGTTTTCAGCGTTTTACACCAATCGCAAGACCACTCATTAATAATGTGGGCAGTCGCATTTTATATTATTGAAAATGTTCAAACCATACATTTGGAGGAAGAGTTTGTTGATTCAGTGTTAGATGTTTTAATAAATAATTTATCGGAAAAAATGATTAGCACTTCGATGTATATTCCTTTACTTAAGGTAAATTTAATTACACTTAATACAATTAAACATTTTCTGAATTGACTAATGTAAAGTGACGAAAAATTAGTTATTTTGCTAGTGGGATCAGGTGTACTCAAATCAGCGCATGGCTATGTTGCGAGACAAAAGTAGTGACGGGCGAAGTTGATTCCATCTTGCCCCCACTCTCACGTACACGCGTTGTTTTGAACAATACTTTATGGTGTTTTTAGAAACCAGATACTTTATGAAATGCCCTTTATAGTGTTTTTGAATTTGACTACTCTAAATATAACATTATTTCAAATTTTATTAACTATATCGGGTTCAAACTTCAATAGACTACCATAATTGCAAATATTGTAGGGTTTGATTTTAATGTCAATTCAGAATAAAGTAATCTAATTTGTTAGTAAAACAAAAATGATTTTTTCAGGCCCTGGAACGATTGATAATTAAAAAGTGTATCCCCGCCAAATATGTACAACGCATTATAACATTTGCAATCAGCAAAATTAATTTAAGAAACTCATTGTTTTCTTTACCTGCTTTACAGTTACTCTACACCAGTATGTATATAGGTGAGAATATTTTTAAACTAAAACTACCGCCTAATTGAAATAACCATTTGTTTTCACAGAATATTCCGAAAGTTTAGAAAAGGTTGAAAGTACAAATGGAATTTTACAAAGTAATCCGGAACATTTAGTTCAAACTATTGAAAAAATTACAGCTATTTTTGATAGAATCAAGAAAGGATATCCTTATGAAGCAGATATTATCTGCAATACTTTACCATGTGTATTAAATGATTTTTTCTCTCCAGCTGATATTTTAACTAAAGTCATTGGAGAGTTTTTGTCACCACAGCAAAGGCACCCGATGCAAATGAGCAAAGTGGTTTTTCAAGTACGTATAAATACGATACTAGAAGATTTTACTACAATATCTTTCTGTTTTATTATAGATATTTAAATTTGCCATTGATCAATCCCAATTATCACTGTTACAAGATTGGGTAGTTTTAAGCTTAACCAATTTTACCCAATCATTTTCCATAGGGATGGGTACGTGGTACCTTACATGTTTCTTTATATCAGCTAGTACGAATGAATGGCTTCGAAATATGTTTCCTTATGTTCAGAGGCGAATTGGTAGGTATGAGTTTGAAGATCGAAGAATTCTATGCATCGCAGGAACTGATTTTTACAATAACTTGCAAAGCGATGATCAAAAGAAAATATTTTTTGATACATTGTTGAAAGTAAAAGATCAGATTGATATGCCTTTCAATGAATTATTAAGTTGCTTATAAAAAATTTTAAATTGCCTGTTATAATTTTGTTATTTTTTATGTTTCATAATGTTTTTATGAATTAGTCTATCTTAAATTACATATAAATCTATTTTTCTTACGATTTCTTTCCTTAATAAAAATACTTTTTCATCAAAAAAAAATTTTAATTAACATTATTAATAACTTTATAATTTAAAATAATCTATTTATATTTTAAGTTTTTGTGGCATACCTAATTGGACTTTTAGCATTAATACAACCCTCACAACTACATTTGGAAGGAACGGCTATGTTCTTCTGAAATTTATAACCATCGTCGCAAGTTAAGTCAACCAACAACGGTTCATATTTTACTGCTTGACAACATGAACAAATAGATTCATGCATTCCACTTCCTACAACACAAAAATTTCAGTTTAAAACAATTTATGCAACAGTAAAATTCTTTGTAACACTAATTTATAGTCATTTTCACTATTAATGACTTCCGGAACTACAACATGTTTCTGCACTGTGTCATTATCAAGATTTCTAAGACTGTTTATACAGTAAATTCTCGCTAAATGCAACTTTTCTGAATCGATTTTTGAAAAAAAGTTGCATTAATCAAAAATAGTTGCAATTTTCGAAATTGGTGTATCAAAAAAAAATATATGCGA
>JARJDW010011444.1:0-12604 GCA_030264715.1 Adinopsis sp. GC000173
GTTTACAAGCTGCCAGAATAGTTTTTTCACAAATAAAAAGTTTTTACTGCACTGAGGAACGTGTTCGACCAAAAATACACAACTTTCTTGCCATTCCACACAAGCTAGACGATGGCAACGGCGGTGGCGGCGGCGGCGGCAGCTAATCTTGAAATATATAAACGTTGCTGCTGCCGTTGCTCGTTGCGCTCGCTGCTACATTTTCGTTATTATTGTTGTAATTATTGCCGACGTAAAAATATGTTATAAAAATGTGATTCGTGTATCGTTTATTCGCACAAAAACAATTTAATATGTTGCACGCTGTCGTGACACGTGCAAACGACACATTTTATTATGCGTTTCTCATTTTTTATTAATTAACTAACACGATATATTCGGTAAGAAATGATTTATATTTTTGTACCAAATAAAAATAATATTCATGTTTTAGAACAAAATTATGTTAAAATAAATAATCTTTCACTAAAATTGTTAAATACTGGTAATTAATTAATTGATATTTTCAGTTGAAATAAAAAAACAATTAAAAAAGGACTTCCAGACCATAAATTACATAGATATTTAGAGGTTTCGCTGAAAATGTAATTAGTTTCAGGTAAGAACTGAAAATAACATTGTCTGTTATGAAGAAAACGATAATAAAAATTAAAAACCAGCAGGTGCAAGACACTAATAGAAAAAGATTTGAGATTGTAATTAAATTTACGCTTGAGAATAAATATAATTGTGCTAAAATGCGATATTATTAGTGAAAAGTCACAAAATAACATTAATTTTATAAATTTTCATTTCACAATTAAAAAATTAAGTATTGAAATTTAAATGAAAATATTGACTAAAACTAATATCGATTTGGATGTTGCCAAATCTATAAAATGTAAATTAACCTAATTTCATAGAAATTCGAAAATCGAAGCAAAATAAATATTTAAACTTTATTGTTATGCACCGAAACGACAAAAACACTAACAGCAGGTCATTCCAAACAAGCTGGTCTTCTAAATTGGACCACATGTTTCCTTGTCTGAACCACTCACCAAAAATACAAATATGCAGAATGAAATGAAATCGTATAATTTTTACAGATGTAGTAAATGCATGAGCAATATTTGTAAAATATTCAGTCCATTAAAAAAAGGGTCAGCATTAACGCATGTACGTTCTGCAATCCCAGAAGAAACAAAAATGTTATTTTATTTATTTGTTTATTTATTTAAAATTAGAAACTAAAAATCCACTGCAATTTTTTAAAACCTTACACAGAAATATTATCGCAATGATTGTATGTGAAATTGAGAGTTGATACATTGAGTATAACGTAATAAATAAATCGAATTTTATAGATTAAGAAATATAACATAATTTTGTTCAAAACGACTTTTTCCAATTTCTATAAAAAGCCAGAAGGAAAATTTATGCGAGGGGTTTTTTCCAGAGTATTATAAAATCAGCCATCGTAATATAAGATTGTGATTTAAATCTAGCGCCGATTGAATATTTCCTCAAATCCAACGATTTGTTTTTTTGATTTATACAGCATGTTTGGAATGTTGGTGTATTTTTTATTTTTTGAACATACATAGATGTAAAATAAATAAGTGGGTCTACATCAACAATTTGAATTAATTATCTAGTTATTGAATGAAAAATACTGTAAATAAACAATTTTCTTCGACTATTCATTTGAAACACATTATAGTCATCTTCAGAGTTATCTATGAAAACAATCATCAGCCATCGTAATTTAAGATAGTAATATAAATCATTGAAATGGTTGTGTATTTTTTATTTATGAGCAATATACATATATATATAATTAGTTTGTTTAATATTTTGAAGACGTAGAAGAATTTAGATGTAATCAATCTTAAAGCAATTTTTCAAATTACGTTTGTGTTCACGTTGATTAGAATGTTGCTCGCAAGAAATCCCGACGAATGGGCTCGCGCACACGCAAAAAAATAAAACTAATCAAAACTTTTAGTTCTTTATTATTTATTTACATCTTCATGAATATAAATTTCCCATTTCCATCTCTCCGTACATTCGTTTCGCTCGCTCAGAGTGAACGTTTATAGCTTTTCCACCTCATTAATCTCGATCTTGTATCTAAATTATAATTTCAATAACTTGGCTGTATGTATACGTTTTATGAAAAGTAGGTAGGTATGTTAATTATTTTAAACAAAATGTGCTTTTGCTTTGGCGACGCGACGCGACGCAACGCAACGCGAACCGTTTGCCTTGGAATATACATGTGAATAGCATGAAAATCTTATCTTACAAAACAACAAAGTGTATAAGTGCTTTTCAAGCCATTGCTTAACAAACTTTAACTTTTTGTTTTCACGAAAATAAACTTTTCTTCTCTCTGTTCCAGGCTGCGAAATTTTACCTAATTCATTTCTATTAAATAGTACAGCAGGACAGGATCGTAATTCTGTCAGACAGGCGCTCGCAACATTTTATTCCACGAAGCAACTTACACATTTTAATAAATACATTCAATTTGAGTACATATGATATACTATATTGTATCTACTTGTAATACATCATAAAAAACTATCGGAAATATTGTTGTTTATATAATATCAATATATATTGCAAAAAAGTGGCCACTTTTAATGAGAGGTAATATTCACAATTTAACTAAAAGCTTACTTTAACTATATGTTTGACAAAATTGATTTTTCACTATATTGCAGCTCTAAAAAGCGTTTATTTTTTAGAATTATTTGTATATATTGTATGGTTGAATGCACAAAATGCATTATTGAACCACCAAAAACCGAAAATAGTAAACAGAAATGGACCAGTTTCAATTCATTTCATGAATAGCAAAAATATCATAACTATATCGCTTAGGACCTAATTTAGACCTTCGCGGGCCCAAGGCAGAATTGTATTTATGGGCCCCTTTCCAAATTTTGATTCTGATTTTTTAACTGTATTAATATTAAATAAAGTAATATTTGGAGGCGGTTACGGGCCCCAATTTGTCCTAGGACCCGAGCAGGTGCCTTACCTGCCTTGCAGTAAATTAGGCCCTGCGCATAAATTCAAAGAGAGCAAAAAGATGCGCAAATTAATGCTTTTTTAATTTGCTAATAGACATATTCATGTATATTAGAAAACTTAAAAAGCCGCTCTTCAAATAAGCGAGTTATGAAGCAAAATGTAAGAAATTTCATGAAAAAATGGCCAAGTTACATGTTTACCCCTCGATGACTCGCTTAATTATTGAAGACATACGTATAAATTCAAACAGAGCAAAAAGGTGCACAATTTAATGCTATTTTAGTTTGCTAATAACCATAAACGCCGTATCTCTTCAAGCAAGCAAGTTATGAAGAAAAATGTAAGAAATTTCATGAAAATGGGCACTTTCCAAATTTTGATTCTGATTTTTTAACTGTATTAATATTAAATAAAGTAATATTTGGAGGCGGTTACGGGCCCCAATTTGTCCCGTGTCCCAAGCCCTGTCGCTTGATATTTAACATTTTGGGCTCGTTTCTGTTTCTATTATATCCAATCATCACACTATAGCAAATGAATGTTCTCGGCTATAAGTTTATTTTAAATTGTTTATATAATTGTTCTTGTAATGGTATAATTTTGACCTGTGCTATATTAAAATCTAACGTTTTCAACGATAACTCTGAAGATGACTATAATGTGTTTCAAATAAATTTCAAAAAATTAATTTAACATTTATTTCATATTTTTATGTATTATATTTTACTGAAAATGCTTATTTATTTATATTTTATTCTCAATTCATTAATTAATAATAATTTACTTATTGTATTTAAAGGTGCAAAATTTATTATGTCTAAACACACGTAAGCAAATCATCCAAACTGATTAAATAAGAAAATTGTTTATTTACAGTATTTTCCATTCAACAAGCAGATAATTAATTCAAATTGTTGATGTGGGCACGCCTTATTTATTTTACATCGGTGCGTGTTCAAATAATATTGAAAAAAAATCCGCATTAGGTAAGCATACTAAGAAACGTGATTTATTTTACATTTTTATTGTTGGTGTTGTTGTTGTTGCTACCGGGCTGCTAAATCGAAAACTGATGATGTTCTATTAATTAAAGTCTTTTACAATTGTACGAATACATAATTTTTGGTAGATAATCATTTCGTCGAAACGAAATTAATGTTTTGTAAATTTATTCGAATTTATTCGGTGTGTAATTTATTCCGCCACACACACACACACACACACACACACGCACGCGTACGTACAAAATGATATTGGTTAAAATATTTTTCGTTTAACATCGTTTTTAAGCCGTAATTATGGTTTATTCATACAATTATCGCAATTCAATTTTCAGCTACATTTTATTTTCACATCGCTCGCAAATGTGACAATTTTATATCAATGCGGAAATTATCTAGACGCTCAAGTCGCTTGCCACCGCTAGCGCGTAATCTTCGTGCAGCGGTGGTGGCAACGATTTCAAACCGCGATTATAAACAAACGATGTAAAATCGGCAAATTCCCCACGTCGTTTTTGCCGAACGAAGAAGAAAAATACAGTATTTGTTCATGTCGAGTGGAGACCACTTCACGGAGAAGAAAACTTTTTTGTGTGCCGATTCTTTTTTTAGAGCCGCTATACAATTTCGTGCGTGGAACAACTAGCTAATATCGTTTGCCGATTCAGTGCGCATTTCGCATTTTCTTTTCTATTTTTCTAAATAAATTATGCATTTTGAAATATTTATCTGATAAATCTAATCAATTAAGCATGTGCGATATATTGATTTATGTAAATCAGAAATTAGTTTCATTGAATTATGGAAGAATGGCGATTGTTCATTGGGAACTTATTCAGCATATGTTAATTTTTAATGAAAATGTTGAGTGGCTTTTGTCTCAGGTGGAAGAGTAGTAGCACAGCAGCGTCTTTTCAAACTCAAGTGTAGGTAGAGCCAAGTTGTGCTAGCGTGTGCTTTTGTTTCATACGATTTTTTGGAAGGTGTTGCGTTATTTTGAGTGTACACTACAAAATTCACATTTTTAATTAAGTCAAGAATTAATTTCACTTATCACTTGATCTATGTCGTAGATGGCAGCTTGTAAAAACATTATACAAACCAAAATCATGAAAAAATACATATTTTTAAGTTAGAAATGTTTGAAAGAGCTTGTAAATCAAGAAACATCAGAAAAAAATTAATTTCCTTTCAAAGTGCTACGAAAATAACAAAATATAACAAATTGTTAATAAAAAATGTTAAATTCATTAAATTTGTTCTTAAAAAATACTAAAATCAAGATAGAATTTTATAGATTTTGCTAAAAATTCTAACATTTCAGTATAAAATCATCACACAATCATTAAAAATATATCGATGTGAAATAATTCACGCTGGTATATCTTATTTATTCATTCGATGGGTGAAAATTTAGGCAAACATCATCATCAATTTAGCGCCCTTGTATTGTTAATTTATGTATGTCTTTCCACCACCAATTATTTTTGGTAGTGTAGTTGAATAGTTGGTAATCCGACAACTTATCGCAAAGACACTGAACGTGAAACTTTTTATCCCGGTTAGAAAAAAAAAGAAAATATAAAAATGTTAAATTTAATAAAGATTATCATCGATTTGATGCCCTTGTATTGTTAATTTATGTATGTCTTTTCCACCACCAATTATTTTTTATGGTAGAACTGAATACAGTTGAGAATCAATAACTGATCTAGTTAAAATCCGACAATTTGTCTTAAGACGTAAAACTTTTTATCGCGGATTGAAATTTTGGGTAGCAAAAACAAACGACAACAGCTCATTCACATGAAAATTAAACACACGTTGTTATCAATTTAAATAAGCCTCCCTTGTACAGTGATGCAAGCCTCAAATTGAACGGAATTTACAAGATTTATCTAAACTTCGATATTTTAATGCATTCAGTTCTCATTTGCATCTCTTATGGCGCGCGCCACTGTTTTCTGGTTGAGAATCACTGATCTACGTAACTGAAATCCGATAATTTGTCGTAAGACGTAAAACTTTTTATCGCGGTTTGAAATTTCGGGTGCGGCATAAACAAACTCCACCAGCTCATTCGCATATTAAAAACAATTACTCGGCGCACACAAAAGAATTCCTTCCATCGTAAGTAGAAAAAAAAGCAACTGTATATTACATTTATGTTAAAATGATGGTATAAAACGGGCGCTCATTAAAACTTTATTACCTACAGTTTAAACAAATTTTATTCCCGCGCGCTGAATTGTTTTCCACGTCCGAACGGCGGTGGGTCAGTAATTAGGTCAGTTATTTAATTAAATTTTTATTTAGAGGCGGCGGCGCGCGCGCTGCTGAGCGGCTTAAGGGCTTACTCCACTATTAATCAAGATATTCAAAATAGTAACAAGATTATATGCATGCAGCTGGCTGTCTGTCGTCATCGTTCCATCTGATCGAATTGGCAATGTAGGTACATTGCAATAAAATAAAACCATTGCGCGATATGTGTGTGATGATGACGCCTAATTGATTTATTTCGCTAATAATTCCACACGTCATCAATTTTTATTAATGCCCGGTTCGTTATCGCGCACTGTCACACACTCACACGCAAGATCATTTTTCGAGTGTTCTCCTATAACTGAAATCAATTTGCGAAATAATAAGAATGGAAACGTGTGTAACGTGAAACGCTAGTTTGAAAGCAAATATACATTTCGAACGAAATAATATTCTTTTGCATGACGGAAAAGCGTTCGTTTTTTTGCTCTCGTCTATGCTTTTTGTTTTAACATGACATAGTTTACTTCCAAGCCAACTATAAAATTTCGTGTCGCTTGAAGACAGAGCGCTGCGCTGCTTTTTTATCGTCGGGTGTTATTAAACGACAAATTTTACAAAAACACGACCAATTAAAATACTTTTGTAAAAGTAATTGCGCTCTGTTTGTCGCATGCAAGCCGACAATAAACATAAATAATAAATATGTACGTACACTTAAATTTATAAAAAATAAAATTAAAATCATGCTCTCATATAGTTTAAAATTACATTGTAAATATAGGCTAGGTCTTAGTGTACTATATATATATAGTTTAATTATGTTTGTCATTGGCAAGTAATAGATGCGCTGCCAGCATGACGTCACGCAAGCAACATGGGTTGCCTGCCGCCGCCACTAACATACACTTTCATTTTATAATAGAAATTTGAGTAAAATGCCATGCGTGCCAATTAGAACTTTCCCAGTTTGGGTTAGAATTTTGTACAATAACATTATTCATCCGCAATTTACTTTTAGCTTTATTGTTATAAGCTAGTTGCAGTCTTACTATGTACGTACGATGCAACGAATTTGGTCGCCATTTATTCATTTAAAACTTTTGAGATTATGCATGCATGTATTTATATTATAATACAAATTTCATCAAAACAATGTTACGTATAGCGCTAACTACACATATGTGTTGCATTTCGCTGTGTAATACCCACCACCACCTAGCTAGCAACATACATGCCAATGCTATGATAAGCTCGACATAACCTCAAAATGTAACGATGATGAAAAACGTACCTCCTTGTCGGCCAGTAGTGCATACACACGCACATACACATACATGACACCACCATAATTCGTCCTCCACACCATTATCCATTGATTGATTGTCATTAATGCACATCACGCACTTAGATAATTACGTTAATCACACGATAAATTAGCATACGTGGAAAAACGTGCAAGTCATATCAAAATTCGGATCCATCACTTGAAGAATCGGCAGGAGGTATAAATATTTTGTTTCTTTAGCTCTGCAATATTAAAGTAAACAATAATAAATTGTTACAAAAAGTATTGCGTTGAAAAAAACATGCAAGTCATATCAAAATTCGATAGATTTCTCTCACCAATTGAAGAATGGACACATGATATTAATGTTTTGTTTCTTTAGAGTAATTTTAATGTAAGTATATATTAATAGTTCTGCAAAATTATTAATTTATTTATATTAAACGAAACATGTACTTTAATCATACGATATATTAGTACACATAGAAAAAAGTGCAAGTCATATCAAAATTCGGTACATCTCACTCAGCATCGCCTTATGATATTAATATTTTGTTTTTAGCGTTAACATTTTAATACTAATATTAGTAAATTCCTGTAGAAATTTTAATTTATACTAAACAAAACGTGCACTTTAATTACACGATGTATTACCGCACATAAAAAAATGCAAGTCATATCTAAATTCGTTACATTGCACTCAGCATCGACTTGTGATATTAATATTTTGCTTTTTGCGTTATAATTTTAATACGAATGTTAGTAAATTCCTGCAGAAATATTAATGTATACTAAACAAAATGTGCACTTTAATTACATGATATATTAGCGCACATAGAATAATAAGTCAGTCATTTATGAAAATTCGGTATGTTCATCTCGCTTACCCTTTCAAAAATGGACACATGATATTACTATTGTGTTATTAGCATTAAATTTTGATGCAAATACTAATTATTTCTTGCAGAAATATCAATTTGTTTATCTTGAGCAACAAGCGAACATGCTGTATGCGTACACATTGATAATAAACAAAAAAAGATCAACCAATCACCATTCGACACTTACCCCACTTGTCTTCGCTCTGTTGCCAAATTAAGAAAATGCAATTCTTTAGTACATTTATTTTTATTTACCCAATTATTGGTAATTAATTAAATATGGGTGTTATTAATTTTGTGTCATAACAATAAAACAGTAAACGCAATGAGATTAGTATTTACAGTATTACCAGTCGGAATATTGTCACGTTGAATTTGCAATGTTGACGATTAATAATTAACAATAACAGTGCGGCCGAATGTTTAACTGCCGGAAAGTTTTCTAGGTTAGATGATGGCGATCTGTTAGCTAATGATTGTGAAGAAAAATATTTGTATTGGGCAATATTGTTCAATAACATAATGTGAAACAACAACATCCGTTCGCGGTGCTTCTATACGTAAACATTGATGCGCCAAACTTTAATATGTAAGTAAAAATTGATTTGATCTGCAATTTTTTATCAACAGCGACAAAGAAAGCCATTCGAATATTAATTAATTATTATATTGTATTAAAATTGTAGAAAATTTAAAAGAAGAGACCAAGAGATACAATCAGTAGTCACTTTTCGACTGTTGCACAAAAAACGCTGATTTAACGATCCTTGTTGAAAAGGACGCCAAAGTGAAGAGGAATGGAGATTAAAAATTGTAATATTGGCGTTCTTAGAGGTATACTGTTCATTTATATTGTGTTTTATACTATTTTTGAACGATTTTACTAGCTTGTATTGTTCCTGTCAGTTTTATGATAAAGATTTGGCAAAGAAAGGTAGAATTATTAAAAAGGGCAGTTGTTTAACAACGTTTGATAAAATGTTGGTGAACTAATTACAAAAAACAATGCGTTATTGAACGTTTTAAGAGTTTTCCATTCCTTTTATGATTTTTACAATCATTCTCTGCATAAATGCGTCGCTTAACGACCCAGTTCTCGAAACGTAACTAGTCGTTAAATGAGAAGTACCTGTATTACAAATTACGTTTATAATTTAAGTGGTTTGGGGCCCTTTGAATTGCGTCTAATATCTAATCCACTACTTAGTGGGAGGTCTTCTAAGCTTGGAAAAGTCAATCTTCGGCATTAGATAACAAGAATATCTCGATAAGAATATTACATTGATGAAAAACGACGATTAACACTATTTTTAGGAATTGTATGCCTTTTATAGCGTTGTGAGTAATGTTAGTAATAGTAAATGAATGTTTTTTGTTTATGATTAGATGTGGGTTACGTTGTATGTACGTAATAAACACATAAAACGCAACCACTCATAATGCCGGATTAAAAAACATCGATGCTCTAAGCTAAAACCATAATGGAGCCTGATTATAAATTTTATAAATATATAGGTATACTATTTAGCAAAAAACAGTATAGACGGACAGGAAATTCAGATAAGGGTTAAGGATGTATGGTTCTGCCTGGTGGTCACTGGTGCTTATTGGTACTCACTTGTGTTTATTGGTGCTCAATTGGTGCTCATTTAGTGCCCATTTGCTGCTTAATTATTATTTTCGGCTAAACCGCACTGGCAACTCTTATACCTACATTTTTTGCGCATTTGTTGGTTTCTAATGCACATATTTTTTAGCAAATATAACAATCATTTAAATTAAAGCATAATTAAGTTTTATTGAACATTTTTCATATCGTTTCTAAGTAAGAAAGCAGTTTTCCTTTCATCTGCCTCAACATAACTTCCAAGACTGGACCTTTGTTGCAATTTACCCATTTTTATATTTAGTTAAGTATAAAATCTGTCTTGTGCCTTTTTCCTTTTTCACTGATGCGAAAAAAATGGCCAGACCTTAAATTTGTTATCAAACGACCACGATGTGCACATTAACATTAACTTTAACGTTATTTCCTATCATTATATGTTTAAAAAAAATTAAATTCTCGACGAGTTAAAAATTGAAAAGGCCCGTTCATTGTTTGAATTAAATTAGATGTTATAATTGCGCAAAATGGCAACATTTACGAATCCGCATAAAAAATAATTGAATAGGAAATTTTTGCGCCTAGATGGCGAATAAGATAAACGTTACGTTTATCGCGAGATCACTCATTTAATATTTTAATTCAGAAAAAAAAACATATATAGATTTTGTAAATAAAATACGCGTGGTATGTAGTAAAAGTTTATATTTTTGCAGTTTAGTTGCAGCTAAATAAAACTTCTCGTACAATATTCATGCCATCTGTACGAGGCGCCTTTATCGCATTCGGTTTCATCCATTCGATAAAATAAAAAATCATTCGAGCTTGATAACGCATTATTTATTAAAAATTTTAGTTCGTACTAAATTTCTACAATATAGTAGCAGCATGCTGCTGTTTCTGCTGGTGATACCGGGTGGTAGTGGTGGTGGTGGTGGTTTTGCTATACGAAAAGCGCGCCCATTGAAAATTGAATAAATATTTATAAAGCAATTTTCATAAACTTTCATTATGTCACGGCGAAATCTTCCGGCTTTATAAAAACGCTTGTTTATTTAGTTGTGCAATGACAATTCCATAAAGCGTACTTTTTATGCTAACATTCTTTAATTAACCTAATTATATATTTATAACTGCTTGTTACGAAATAAATACCCATATTTTTGTATCAAAAGCGGACGTATAACTTTTTTATTGTGCTATTTCTAACAATATTGTTGTAAAGTAGATAAATTCAATGTAAACCGAAGTTTCCTATTAAAGTTAATATCTATGATAGATAATTTGTTTGGCAAATCTAGGTATATCAGGCTATGATAAATAATATTTTTAATTAAAAGATCACATTCACAGGACGCAAACAATGTGATTTTTTTAACAGCAATTTAAGAAGAAGAAGAATCATATTGAAACATTTCGAATAACGTACTTAAGAAATATAAATAATAATATGTACATAGTTAATTATACAATTTGATTTAAAAATAAATTATAAAGTTTGAAAAATATTTTTATGATGACCTTCCACTTGCTACGTAGGTAACTCATATTTTGTTTACGGTATTTTGCAGCGTCTGGACAGGTTTGTGTGCCACGTCGCAACCAAAAAAACTGCAATTGACAAGAATTAGATGTAGTTCAGTGGTGATTATCAACGCGTTCAAATACGTGCGTGCAGTGATTGAAAATTTTAGTAAAAATCTCAACATGGTGGAACTTTATGGATTTTCGTCACTTACTACTTGAGAATAAAGGTATGTAGGTATGTATTGACATGCATATGGCCCATTTAGATTGACATAAAAAAATGTTACCTATAAAAGAAAGAATAGTAAATCAGAAATGTTCCTTAAAACAATATAGTAATTATTTAAAAAGTATTACATATAAATTAAGACTTTATAAAGTACACTTTCACCCAATAATTTTTGTTCAATTGAACATTTGAAATGACAAAAGTTATATGCATTTTAAATTGTTTAGTAGCCTCACGTTATACACTATATTTTTCAAGAAGATGACTGGAAATCAATAATGTAGATAATGTACAAGAAAAATAGTAAAAGTAAACGCAATTTGAATTATTTGTGTCTTGTGGGATGTATGTAATATGGCAGCAGTCAAAAATACTATACCTAATATTAGTCATTTTACAAAAGAAAAATCATTGACTTTATTTCTTTCATAGTTTCTCTATAATTTGAATTATAAAATGAAAGGTAGTAGTTATATAAGCATTGATGCATTTTAATACTTATCAATAGAATGCTGAAAGATTTTTTGTTTGGTGGCCTAGTTATTAATGGAAAAATTGGAAATCTCAATTTCTTACATAATCAAATAAAGTATTATGCGCGTATTTACATTGAATGATATAGTTATTGAAAGTGTAATCAATAAAGTATGAAAAATCCGGTAGATTTGAATATTGGATAGAAATACGCGCGAAAAATAAAATGAAATCGCTACACTTGTTTAACTTGTAATTTGATTGCATTTATACTTATTCTTATTACCTACATTCTTTCTATTCGTCTTAACA
>JARJDW010011445.1:0-13696 GCA_030264715.1 Adinopsis sp. GC000173
ATTGAGCAAACAGGAAAAAAACAAAAGCAAACAAAAATCGAGCGCAATCCCATTTACGCTAATTGCATTCCAATTCGCTGGCGGTGTGATTTTGATTCATCCAAGTGGTGTGTTGGATGATGGACAAGCCAACATTTTTATTACAAGAGTTTACTAGATTAGTATTTCAGATGAGTTCATCAGATCAGACTATTAGATTTGTATATCAGATCGCTAATTTGTGAGATTTGGGTTAGATAATAGACATCCAAACATTTTCATCAGTTAATCAGATCAGATTTTCAGATTAGGAAATCAGATTTATATTTTGTAATGATTTTTGATCAGTTTATGAAATTAGTATTTCAGATCAGTTCATCAGATTAGACTGTCAGATTAGAAAATTATATGGTTCGTGAAATTTGGGATAGATAATAGACAAACAAACATTTTTATCAGATTATTTTATTCGATTAGTATATCAGATCACTTCATTAGATCATACCATTTGTGGGTCTATTAGATCAGAAAATTATGATTTGTGAAATTTGGATAAGATAATAGGCTAACAAACATTTCTATCAGATCAGTATATCAGATGAGTTCATCAGATCAGACGATCAAATTTATCTATTTATTAAATTTTAAATTTGTCAGATCGTCAGATCAATCAATTAGTTTATCAGACTATCATTCTATCAGGACGGGAATTTGACACATCGTGAGTCCATCGAATCAATTTATTAGATCTGGCTTTAATATTTTTTGCCAGTTTATCAAATCGGTATATAGAATGAGTATATCAGATTAGTTCATCAGATCAGGCCATCAGATTATTAGTCAGTTTATCAGTACGTTAATTTGTTAAATTATTTATATATTAGATTGCAGTTAATCGAATAATTTGTACATCAGATCAGTTCATCAGATTAAGTCGTCAGATCAAACTGTCAGATATGTCCGAAAAATGTAACAAATTGCATATTTTCAAAATTATTTAATTTTTGTTGCTATTTTATTTCATTTTTATGCTAATATTAACAAAATTTATAGTAGATTACAATTTTAATACAAAGTCTCATTTATCCTAAAATGAGTTTGTAGTTTAATTAAACCGAAAATCAATATTTTCATTTAAAAACAAGAGCAAAAAAACAAAGGTTAAATATTCTAGTGCACTTAATTACATAATTTCGATGCAAATTCGTCACTGGGTGTATCAAATATGAAACGATTTATTCCACGAATTCAATTTGGAGCCGGCGCACGAATACTAATTAGCGTTTTTTCGTCATCGCAACAACAAACACTAAATTACCAATTTCCGCTTAAGCATCAACACACACATACATGGGTGAGACAAAAACGTACAGGCGCAAAACTTTCCACCCAGCATCACCGCATCGAAGTCGCAAACTTCGCAAACGATTATCAATTTTTTCGACTTTGCCGTCATCGTTCATAATTGCGTAATTAAGCGATTTGGGAGGTGAACGCAGTGCGTGAATGATGACGGTGATGCGGGGAAGGTGAAAAAAGTTCGATGCGTGTTTTTGCTCAACGAGTTTTTTTGAGGTGGCGATGGTGGTTGTTACGCGCGTGACGGCTTTGACTATACGCGCCGGGCCAATTTACCGATGGAATTTTAAGCGATGCAGTATATAATAACGAACGCGTACAATGAAATGTGCGACGCGCATTTATAATTCGATGAATTATATAAGCGCGCACGTAATGAAAATAGTACACCCGCTACCACAAGAATCCGATCACCTGCAGGCGAAATTGACCCGTCAGTCAATAAACAACGCCATCTACACGAATATCTAGTAATTAATTAGTAGTATACCTTATTTTAATGGTACAACGCCAACTACGACTCGCTAAGTATACATTTAACCATATTCCATAAGGCGGTAAGTTTGAAAAAGCGAGCGGATTCTTGTGGTAGCGAGTATATATGTACTAAGCATGTTAATCGTCGTAATAAATGTCTTGGAAAATTTGATTGCAACAAACGTTAACTCAATTTGACCGCTGCTGCCACCGAAACTGGTGGCACAATTACATTTTCGTCCAAGTGAGACATTTTACATTTATACACTAATAATAATCGAATTCGTGCGCCTAAAATATACTATATAACAACCTACATCCCAACTGGCAGCAAATCGGTTTGCAACTTTACATTTTTCACCTATATACTAATAAATTAGATTTATTAACTTAGCCGGGGGTAGCTAGTGTGGTAGGTAGTAGTCGCTCCTCAATCAGGCACACAAGTCGCAGAAAAATGAGATAAAATATATAAAAACGTGTCAGAATTTAATTCAGTCCCATCACACCTAATCATATTCCACCGCCGCCGCCACACATTGATAACGGTCGAATTTAATTTCGCTAATCGAATCGCATCGGGCAAAATTCTCGAACGCCGAAGCGAAAAGTTACATCAGCGCTTACATTGCATTTCTTTCATTTTTTTGCCGCCGTGTTGGATGACGATTATGATTATGTTGAGGGCGGCGGCGGCGGACAGCGGCAACTCGCGTGTAATTTATGCAAATCGCCATTTCGCTATGCAAGACGCACATTGTGCTGATGATGATGATGATGGCGATAATAATCGTCGTAGTAAAAGAAATGCGGCGTACTGTACTCGAACAAGCAACAACAACAATAAAAAAATAAAAAAATAAAATGTATAAAATTACAAATCTTCACAAAATAAATCGTAAATTGTCAAAAATTTTAATGTTATATGTATACCGTTGAATGAAATTGGCTCCATTCGCACAATCACATGTACTATGTTAGTTACTATGGCAACATATCAACAAATTTAAAATATTTGACTGTGATTGGCTAATTCAATTGCAAATTTGTGTTGTTGCTATGACAACGAATCAACATTTTACAATACTCAACTGTGATTGGCTAATTCGATTAAAAATTTAGATTGTTGCTATGACAACGAAGCAACATTAATTTATTACGCGCATATATGCGTCATATGTATGTGGCAACGTTGTACCATACTCATCGTCGCCATATATATCGGGGGCGGCGAACAACAAAAAAAAACGCGTTGCGCCACATAAATTTGTTCAAGCGCGTGTATACATATATATGTATGTTAAGGCATCGCTGATTTTCGACAATGCAACAATATAGAGAGTTAAAGTCGGCCGGCGCTTTTTTCTTCTTCGTTCTGGATGGACTAAAACGCCCCATTGTCTTGCCGCCGCCAGTTCGATGATGCGACGCGGACCACCATCGTATCTATATCCACTGATGCGGTTTTGTTTCTCCCGGTTAATTATCATCGCCGGGTTTAATTAATGTACGTAATCGAATATTTTCGGTCGGCGGTTTGCGCGCTTTCTCTCGGACGATCGAGTGATTAATGCACACTGATTGGAATGCAATGCGGCTGTGCCTTTGTATCGCGCTTCATTGTTGTTTTTTTGTTGCAGTTGTTGTATTTATGGAATTTTCTGAAACTACTGCATTATTCATTACACGATTGGATTATGTTTCACCGATGTATGAATTTCTATTAAGGTGATATAAAATTATATGCAACCAACAATACACTAATTATAAAAAACCTTTTTGTGTTGCTCTTATGGACTTTTTTAAAATTTAGTCATTGTTTATTAAAATTTTTACTCAAGTTTTAGGTCTTTAATCATTTCTCGAGAAATTTCTACAAAAATTAAATATTTGTAATGATCTGCAACCAAAAATACAATTTAATTTCTTGTTTGTTTTTCATTTATTAACAAAATTTGTTTTTTAATCTTTTCTCGAAGAATTTCTACAAATAGTTAAGGATTTATTAAGTATTCTATGATATTTTTAGAGATTAAATCATTTCTCGACCAAAATTTTGCAAAAAATATATTGAATCAAAGTCTCATTTGTCCTGAAACTTATTGCTCCATGCAATGAATTACATAACAATATATCTAATTAAGAAAATTAACATTTTTGCTAAATGTCAAGTCGAGTTAATCGCTCGACGCTTAAATCGTCGTGCACAGTTGGTTGCATACAATTAATAAAATAAAGCATGGCCCATTAATTGGGTGCGTGCGCGGACAGATATAACGACACAAAGTGTATATAAACATTTATTTTTTTCTGTTTCGCTGCTTTAATCGCAAGCGATAAAAATCGCGCTAAGCGAAACAATAAAATTTATCGTTCGCAACAAGCACTTAGCGCAATAATGCCATTACGACGAATCAACAACCCCCGAAACATCAACAGCAAAAAAGAATAAGAAAAAAAACAACAAACGACTTGGTGGTGGTGTGGAGTGTGAGAGTGGAGGAGGCGGTAGTATAATCGCTTTTCATTTAACTTTAAGCGGCGCGCGCGTTTTAATCAACTCGCCCAAAACAACGACGACGTCGTCGTCCCCCGAAATTAAAAATGAGTTAATTATGCGTTGTTTTTGCACGCCGGCACCACATCACCAAACAAAACAAAAAAGCCAAACAAAACTCGCGCAAACAAGCTGTAAAATTTTAATTATATGTAAATACGATATATTTAGTTCTCGCTCGCGAACGCGCGCGCATTAATTTCGCATATACACAAGTTCTTCGTTTCTTGACGCGTGTGCTTTTTCCAGCAACAACTTTTTTAATTTTAATGCCTGCCTACCTAACATAATATACAATATATAGAAAATAATGGATAAAGTTGTTTTATTACGTGTAATATACGCGTTAACTTTGCTGCGTGTTGTTTTGTTAATTTATATTCATATATGCTCATAATAATAATATTGTCGTGATGATGTCATTCGGTGCGAATAACGATGATGAACTTTTCGGCGTGCGCGGCAATGAAATAATATTGCTTAAATAAAAAGGTTTATGTCTAAAATTTTCGTGTTTTATTTATTTGGATAGATAAATGGAACAGTCTCATTTCTCCTAAAATGTAAATAATGTGGTTTTTATGCAAATTATACCAATTTAGTATATCTAGGAATTCTGAAATTTGTAATGTTCTTGGTGAATAAAAAAGTCTCATTTGTCATAAACTGCAAATAACGTGTTTTTTGTTTTTAAATATTTTACTTTTATTTATACTAGAAGAGTGGATTTATATGCAAATTACTATTTTAATATTGCGCGATGAAATAATAAATGAAACGGTTTCGTTATTTTAATAATTTTTTCTCATTTGTCCTAAACTGTAAATATTGTGGATGTTTATGCAAACTACCACTTTAGTATCTCTAGAAATTTTTAAATCAGTAATGTTGTTGGTAAATAAGAAAGTCTCATTTGTCCTAAAATGCAAACAATGTGCTTTCAATTTGAATCATATTTTTTAAATATCTTTTGTAAATTAGAAGAGTCCCACTTGTTCTAAATTATAAAAGCAATGTTCTATATCGTAAACAATGTTGCACTTTGCAAAGTTTTAAAGAAATTTAATTATTATTTTCCAGACTTAGTTTTCGCAAAAGCGAACTTGCAGCATTATATAAAGTTACTAAATGCAAAATTTTTACATACATATTATATTTCTCAACATAACTTATATCGCAAATTTGTGTAATTTTATGTTTTTATTAGTTTCTTGTAAACCATCTATATAAAGTTAATATCATTTCTCAACGTAATGGCTTAAAAATTGCTAAAATATGGCTGTTTCAATAAAAGTCTCATTTATACTCGAATGTAATTGTTTGTACCAAACTGCCACCACCACCACCAACCAACATTTATGACTTTCAAACTTTCAAGCGTATATTTAATTACTTTACTTCGAACGCGTCAAAATGTGAACGCAATTCAATTACATACTAAAGTCCCATTTGTCCTAAAATGCGAAAAAATGATAACGTTTGCATTTATATTTCAGCTAAATGTTAAGCTTATTTAATTACATCAACGCCCCCGACAAGGCGTTTCTAAAGAGTTGTTGCAAAATGAAAGTTGCTTAAATTGTGTGTACAGTTGGTTGCATACAATTAATAAATTGAGCTGAAATTGTTTGTATAGGTATAGCAGAAAAATGATTACGTTCGTAAAGTGTAATATTTTGGTAAAGCTTACACTTAATTTAGTTACATATAATTGATGGGTGTTTAATTGTGTACACTTGGTTGCATAAGTTATTTATTAATAAAAATTAACAAGCAAGAAAGTATATCATTTGTTATAGATAGCATAAATACACCTAGTTGCAATAACAAATTAAATTGCATAAAATTAAAATAATTATTTTAACTATATTTATATTATTTATACACTTGTTTCTACCGACTATGTATAAATGTTGTGGAACGTTTTAATTTGATTAATTTTATTATAAGATTTAGGGTTTGCACTGCCAAAAAGTAATTCCGCACAAAATAATTTAATTTCTTTAAAATTAAGCGCGCAGTTTGCTGAAAATTTAAGGTCGTTTAATATTTACACAATTTTATAGTAGCTATATTAAAACGTTGCAGCATCCTCTTCATGCAAAAAGTGTTTCCACAATTTTGCACTTTTGCACAAATAAAACATGTATTGAAACATATTTTCATAGACTTACATATTTCATTAATTTAGTTTTATAATACACAAACGTTACAGTTTTATAATTTATA
The DNA here is from genome assembly GCA_030264715.1 of Adinopsis sp. GC000173. Taxonomy (NCBI): domain Eukaryota; kingdom Metazoa; phylum Arthropoda; class Insecta; order Coleoptera; family Staphylinidae; genus Adinopsis; species Adinopsis sp. GC000173. Next base: position 6,602 of record JARJDW010011445.1, read on the forward strand.
ACAAATAAAACATATGCTGAAATTGATTGTATGCAATCAACATTACAAGCAAACTTAAAAAAACTTGAATCTAATTGATTTTGTACTTATCTTAAAGACAAAGGTAACAGATTTATATTTTAAAAGAAACGAAAGTTTGATTGAAACATTTATTATTATTTTATCGACTTCGTATTGAGAAATGATACTAATTTTACACCATGATTAATATTTATATAAATAGTATGCAACCAACATTACAAACAAACTTTAAAAAATGTTGAATCTAATTGATTTTGTACTTATCTTTAAAGACAAAAGTAACAGATTTATATTTTAAAAGAAAAGAACGTTTTTATTGAAACATTTATTATTTTATCGACTCCGTATTGAGAAATGATACTAATTTTACAATATGATTAATATTTATATAAAAAAATAAAATAAAAAAATGTTGAAACTAATTGATTTTGTATCTTAAAGACAAATATGCCAGATTTATATTTTAAGAGAAAAGAACGTTTTTATTGAAACATTCATTATTATTTTATCGACTCCGTATTGAGAAATGATACTAATTCTCCAGCGCATGATTAATATTTATATAAATGCTATGCAACCGTAGCAATTACCGCACCAGCAACATAAATAACCATCTAATTGATTTTCTTGTAGATCGTGACGTTAACACACAATATGTTAATTGAGCGATAAATTCGACGATTTCTCTTCTTCTTCTTACTTGCCGCCGCCTCCTTCCACCGCTCTAAGAACGAACGGCGATAATTCATGCGCTTATTGAAAAAGTATTCGAATTTATTAGCGCAAAGAGCGATCGCGCGCCGTCGACAAGATTGCGCTCGTTCACTTAGCATATGAATCGCCACGCGCGCGCTCAACTTCTCAATATACATACATACAACATGTACATTATGTCACATTATGTCGTATGCACAGAGGCGGCGATGTTAATAATTTCTAGTGCATTACATTATTTATTATATATATTTAATACAGCATATTTTTTTGTTTTTTCTGTTGTTTTTATTAAATATTAAAAAATTATTGCATTGTTTTGATCATTTCTTGAACGATTTTTTACAAATATGCAATGTAATGTGTATATATTTCTTGTAATTTCCAAATAAAAAATGAAAAATCCATCTAAAATGTAATGTTTAAGAATTTCATGGGAATGTTATATGTATACCTTTAAATAAAATGTATTGCATTCACAAAATCACATGTATTATGTTAGTTACCATGGCAATATATCAACAAATTCAAAATGCTAGACTGTGATTGGCTAATTCAATTGAAAATTTGTATTGTTGCTGTGACAACGAATTAACGTTAAAATAATACTTCCATAGTTGATTCTGTTTGTGTTTTTCTTGCAGAGAGTATGCATGCAATGACAACCAAGCCACAGCTGCTTTCGTGCCAGCGGTCATCATGAGCCATGCAGTGTTGGTGGGCGGCTGCCGTGATGACGGTCGTCGTCGGACTGCTCGAAATCGCCGCCGCCCTTCCTCTCATCATTAAAATCGGTGAGTGAGTAGTAGTATAACGTTGACCCATCAACGACATCAAATTCGGCGAGGGCGGATTTACGAGCGCGGCTGCCAGACGGCACACAAACAACTTTTACTGCCAAATCAAGAAGAAGAATAGAAAAACGGAGAAGGGAAAAACGAACGTTGTTTTTAAGTAATTTGTTAATTTTCCACGACTGTTATCTAATCAGTTTTAGTTTTATTGCCATCTAAAAGCGACGCGCGTTACAGTTTCTTTCTTATCGCATCTATGCAACCAATTATACATTAATGTTGTAAATATGGAAAATTGTTTGTTTTTACGTCGTGCACAAATTTCTCTAATCAGTTTTTGAGTTAATTATACATTAAAGTTTTGCCTATTTTTACGACATGATAAGTTTAAAAATTATTTTAAGAATAAGGTTGTTTTCAAGTAATTTATTAATATTCTATCTAATTAGAATTAATTTTATTGCATCTATGGAAAATTTCCTTTCTTATCTATGCAACCAGTTATACATTAATTTTCTATTTACTCTCAACGAGCTAAATTTTAAAATTAGTATATTGTAGAATAGTTGTGTTTTCGATGACTATTCGTTATCTAATCAGTAATACTTTTATTGCATCTTTATATTTTCATTTTGAAACATTAATGTCTCCAAACAATAAAGTTGCTTTTAAATAATTTGACAATTTCTTATCTCGAGCAAATATTTTCATTTTTGTATGTTGTATTTACTTTCTACCTTACTATATACGCAATAACTTTTACAAATATTATTTTAATTATAATTTTTTTGTATAGCAATGAATATTTAATGTGTATCCAATAATAGTCTGTAATTTCACCTCGCGAAATTGTTTACAATTCATTACGGCGGCGAATTTTAATGAATTTGCATAAAATATAATATTGTTTTTATTTAAGTTCCAGCGTTGTTAAGAATTTTCTGCTGAATTTTTAATTGTGCGTAATTTGGAAGTCGGTTAACTGTTGTGTTGGAAAATGAATGCCACAAATTATTTGCAACGATTCGAAATACAAATAAGAAAACATTTGATGGATTTTGCTATTTTTCTTTATTGATTAACTCAAAAGCATAAGAATAAAATCAGCATAGTCCTTTATTGCTAGTAATTGATTAAATTAAATGGTATGCAACCAACAATATATAATTTTAGGTTTTTGTATAAAAGAGATAGTCTTTTCTTATTCGCTAACTCAAACGAATCATAATGAATTGCGTATACTATTTTATTTTTATTCGAATTAGAATTAAATGTATGCAACCAACATTACGTGGCAATCGTTTATTGCTACAAATAAGAATTGGTTTTGCTTATTATTTTTTGCCAATCCAAACAAAAATATTAATGAAATGCGTCGCGTATATGCAACAAGATGCAAAGCGTTCTTTTTAATATTTCAAAAAACGCAAAACGAATGCAAAAGCGTATAATAAAAAAGTTAATGATTTCTGGGACACACACACACACACACACACATACAAGTCGACTAGCCAGCCAGCCAAAACGCTGCGTATAGCAGAGGACTCGCAAGATGTGTCGTGTGGTGAGAAATGATAGTAAAATAGCTGCAGGCGAACTCTCCGAATGGAGAAAAAATGCATCCTCTTTCGCCCATAAAGCGTACACTCACACACATACATAGACATACACACACACATTACTTTCCCTCCTTTTGACGTCGCACAATTTCCCACACAACGCGCAAAAAATGTATAAGTTACAGCGTCTTTTCCCACAGACATATACGTGTATGGATGCAATCGATAGCTAATCGTTTAACGTTCGGGTAAAACAAAAAAACGCATTTAAGTAACAATTGAATAATGACAATTTCATAAAATAGAAATATCTAAATAGATAGATAATCGCTTTAGGCACATGTGAAATAAGAAAGTCCAGTTTATTCGTTATAAGTATTTGGAGCGACCAAAAAAGTCGCAACCAAATATTTGATTAACTTTCATACACTCATACTTTACACTTTACACAGTTTATTTTTTTATGCCAAATGAGACTTAATTTATTATGTTTACCTGACGCGACAAAAAAAACGCTTGGTGCGACAAAAAACGCAGTATTTTAGTAATGACGACTTGATGCAGCACAAAAAAGAAAAGAGTAACTTTAAAAACCACTTAATTCATTACGTGGCGCGAAGAGAAAAAAACATACAGCAACGTGCAAAAACGTAACATTTGAATAATGACGATTGCACGCGACGAAGAAAAATGCGAGATGATGATGAGATGGATCTGTGAATCGGCGAGAGCGCGTTATTAACTCGCCGCTCGCAGTATATAAGTGAATAAAACTGCACCACAATATTAAATGCAAATCGACTTTTCTATTCATTTGTTTGTTTCTTCTTGTTTCTGTATCATTGTATAGTGTGTGGGTAGTTTGCCGAACGATTAATTTTAATTATAATAACATAATATAGGGAAAATTGTCTCAACACAGTAAATGCAAATCAATTGTTATTCATTTGTTTTGTAAAATAATTTACTGGACGATTTATTAATTAATAACTAAAAGGGAAAAATTAAATCTAACAAAAAATAATGAAAATAAATGCAAATCAAATATACAAAATATAAGTAGTTTGCCGGAGGGTTAATTAATAACAAAGGCGACCAAGTTACATCTATAACGGAAATTAAAAAGAAAACCGTTTTGCCACAACCACAATATTAAATGCCAATCGACTTTTATTCATTTGCTTGTTTTGATTTTAAATTTAACAAAAAAAATATAGCACAAAAAATGCAAATCGACCGTTATTCATTTGTTTGTGTTTTTTTGTTTTGTTTTGCAAAGTAGTTTGCCGGACGATTAATTAATTAATTAATAACAAAGACGCGCTGCGAAGTAAAAGTAGTAAAAACTAACAGAAAGGAAAGAAGACAAAAAGCGTGAATCAAATTAGGGCAGGCAGACCGCAGCAGCAGCAGCCAACACACAAAACTTTTCGCTCTCTCGTCGAGTAGAGTGGAGAGAGTATATGAAATTTTCAATTTTGCGAAATTAATATTATAAATAATACGATGCGCGCAAATACCTTTGCCGCCACTATACCGCTGCTGCTGCTACCAGCCAGCCAGCCAGCGTCGCCGTCGTTTCGCAATTTAATCTATCGCGTTCGATTATATCATTCGAACATAATCGAGATACCATTTCCATAAATGGCAGCAGACTGGGGTATTATGAAATAACTTTACACGACGCGCAGACAAAAAAAGAATATATATAGATTAATAAGTAATGCCAGGTAGTAATATATACGCCACGTCATCACTTCATTAAATTAATTTTGACTGATAGATTGTACAGTCGTGTTCATATAGTGAACATCAACCAAGTTAAATGTAACGGACTTTGTGCGCTATGAAACGAACATGACTGAATATAATCAATGTAAGCAGCAATACATTAGATTAGATTATATGGTATATGTAACCAACAATATTGCAACAGATTCAGCGCGCGAAATTTAAACTGCAATTATCGCATTTTAATTTTTATCCTGTATCTATTATATTAAATTGAAAAATAATACATCAGTAGTGTATATGCCACGTTATCACTTCATTGTTAAACCAACAACAATTCAAAAGTCTCTATTCTATATGGAAGTAGATTAATCTGCCGAACTATTATATGCAACCAACAATACATATAAGAGACGACATGGGAGTAGATTAAAAGCGAGAAATTTAAACCGTATCATCAACTTTTTTGATCAATTTATGCAGCACATACTATCATCATTTTAGCACTACAGCAAATTAATAAGTAATACTCTTCTATATTGTATATATATATATTTTATGTATATGCCACGTCCGCACCTTTTTTTTATTAAATTATGCGAAAATTAGATTTTTTATGTGAAAGCGTTGGAATATTTACTACGCACTGAAACACGCGCCTAATTTTCAATTCAATAGAGCGAATTTTTTCGTATATACGTATGTTTTTTCTCTCTCGCATTGAATGAGTAGCTGTTTTAACAAGTCCGAGCGATGCGAATTCCCCAATGCGCGGCGACGCGCGATGAAAGAATGTGCAATGTAGCACACGCTATGCATTTGATTGAATGCATTTTATATATAGGAAAGAGAAAAAATGCATGTGCAGGGATTTTGAATGACAAACGGTCGTGCAATGATTGACCAATGGCAGGCATTTATTCGAATAAATAAAATAAACAAGTTGTTATGGATACCAATATTTTCGGTTATTGTATTCACCAATAAGGCGATAAATAAGTTGTCATGACAACCAATTTATATTTGCTATAGATAGAATAAGCACGTTGTCTTGGTAACAAATTTGTGATTATTATACTGACCAATAATAAGCATGATTTTGATTAGCATAAACATGTTGTCATGACAACTAAGTTATATTTGTCTAGTATATATGTAAATTTCTACTATATATATTACAACGCATAGAAAATAATGTAATTTTTTAAGTAAATATGATATTATTTCAATTAAAAGTAATGTTTTACACAAAAGATTGAAATTTAAAGTAAAGTTCACCAATAGCGAGCATTTATAGGAATAAAGTAAACAAGTTGTCATGGTGACCAAATTGTGGTTGATATATTCACCAATTACGAACCTGGATGTGATTACAACCAGTTTATACTTTTTTGCTGTAAATAAATTGCCATTTAAAACAAAAATTGATTAAATTTTAAACTTGAATTACAATAAATAAAAACATAAAATTATATAGGCTCTAAGGCGTTATGCGACATTCCATTCTTTCGTTTGCATGAAAATGATTGAAAGTGATGGCAAAAACGCCCCGCGCCGCCCGCCTGCTTTTGTCGAGAGCGACACTGAGCAAACATTGGATTATTTATCATTTGGCGAGGAGAAAGAAACGCGTTTGAAAATTGAAAATCTTACCCGATGTAAATGTTGACATTGTCTTTCTTTTTCTTTTACTTCTTCATCATGCTTTTTGCTATTACTTTGCAGGGGCAATCTTCACCGAGGAGCAGCGGAACAGCATCACCGAGCTGGCGTTCAAGTATGCGGTCGCCAAGATCAACAAGGACAAAACGCTGCTGCCGCACACATCGCTCAACTACGATATACAATATGTGCCGAAGGACGATAGCTTTCATGCGAGCAAGAAAGGTACGATATAATATATAATAATATATCAATAAAATCGCCTCACGACACATTGATGGATCGCATTTGCCGCAAAAAAAATGAAAATACTCTATGGATGGAAAAACAATTGCTATCCAAGTACACACAGACACATGGTTTTGGGTCTTTGCGATCAGATTAAATTTTAGCAGTTTAAATTTCGCGCTATTAATCTACTCCCATTTTGAGTATGGAAGTAATGTTGGTTGCATAAAATCGCCAACATTACTTCAAAACCCGATATGGGAGTGGATTAACCCTTTAGGGACGGGTATATTTGAGAATTTTTTTTGCACCAATTTATGCTGAATTTGGTTCAAAAATCAAAATATAGGCATACTAAGGCATATAAAGTGGATTCGACTCAAAAA
>JARJDW010011447.1:0-11501 GCA_030264715.1 Adinopsis sp. GC000173
ATGTATAAACAATTTCACTACAATCAAGAATTTAATTGAATTTTCGAAACTAATATCAATTATCGTTTCCTAAATACAATATGTTTACATTTTGCATTAACTCGTGTCACAATACTGTAATGTTTACCTTTCATCAGCACGCTAAGTTCAACAAACGTTATATAAGCAAGCAAGACGTAAAGCCATTAAAATTCATGACCATCCTCAATCCCGTAACCTCCCCAAATCCGTTAAATTGCTCGATTTCGCATGTTTCTAGGTTATGGAATGTCTCAGCCTTGTGGTCATCTAGATTTTTATCCGAACAATGGAAAAGAACAACCCGGTTGTGATATAACACAAACACCATTAGTGCCTTTAACGCTAATCAGGTGCGTAGTTCGCATTCCAAGCACACAATCTATTATATGACATGTACATTCGTGTGCGTTGTTTTTTTACAGAGATGGTCTCGAAGAAGCATCACGCGTATTAGTTGCCTGCAATCATGTACGTGCAATAAAACTGTTCATAGATAGCATTAATGGACAGTGTCCATATTTAGGTAGAGTTTAGCAACTGAATGCAAGTCGAGTTTATGTAATGAAATGCAATTGATATTCCAGCGCATCAATGTTCCAGTTATCAACAATTCCTTTCTGGAAAATGCTTTAACTGTAAGCCAGGCTCTGGATCGTGTGCTGTAATGGGCTACCATGCCGATGTCAGTCCCGGATTAGAAAATGAAATTTCACCGCAGCTAAAACTACAAGATTCTATAGGCAATAAATATTTTACAAGCACTGGTAGAGAATTTCCATATTGCCGTAAGTGATTTGCTTTGCAATTTGATTATGTGAAAGGTATTTTACATTTTCACTTGTAGATCGTTTGTATCGTATCAGTTTGGAATTGGCCAAACCACCAACGGCTGAAACATGGGTGCAAGGATTCATCAAAGCGTCGCTGCATAGTCCCAACGGTGTTATACGAATGGATCTTACACCATCTGGCGATATGAAATTGGAGCACGGTTCCACATACTCAATGGTTGTTTCTCATCCATCCGATCTCGGTGGAAGCGTTAAGAAAGTCGAGCTAAATTGGGAGTACGACATGAATGTACTTGAACCAAGGACTTTGTGTTTGTTTTGGTGTAATGATCATTTGTATGTGAAAAGTGTTGCAGTGGAAGAAATGGCATTACCGGGACGTGGGTAAGTATACAATAAGCACGAAGAGAATATGGATTGTGTTACTAATTCGTATAATTTTCTAGAAAACGAGATGCACAATTTTCGAATAAATTATGTGCCAGAAGTAAGAGGGACTATGCTGACATAGCAAATCGTGGCAAGGCAGTATTTGTCGATTCATGCAAAATTCCACAAAATATTGTAAAAAGCTAGCAAATTTGATGCTACCGAATGTCATAGTCTAGTTATTTGCAGCCAGTGATAATATTACGAAACATTGTCAAAAGATTTTCTTTAGCTAAAATGTGATTTTTGATTTTGATATAATCGGAGTGCCAATAATTGTTAATTCGCATATATGTAAAATTATTTGCCAATAGATATTAAGATGTTTGAATGTCCCATAAATATTTAAAAAGAAATAATAAGTAGTACAAAGTGCGTATTATACAACAATATATTAGAAAGTTTTCACGCAGATGTGCAAATTGAAGATTTTTTTTGTTACTTATAACTTGATTCTTACTGTTGTAATTATTTTGTTTTATACTTCAATTACAATATTTACGTTTTTATTATTATGTAATGACAAGGACATTCAAAACTAGTTATAAGAAAATTATAAAAAAAGCGTGATAGAAATTTATTTAATATGAAAATCAACCTAAAATGACTTGCTAATTTACGCTAATTTTGATTTATTTTACAATACTCGTATATGTACATTAAGCATAATTATTTTTATAGTTCAGTCATTTTACGTATGATTTATTACACCTGTGTGTTAAAATTGTTTTTATTGTTATGTAGTTTATTATGTACTTATGTGATATATAATTGATAATACTTATAAATATATAAATTATATTCTGACTTTTTTTAATAAAATGATGAAAAATAAACAAACTGCTTCGTTCGAAGCTTATTTGAATATATTTATCGTTAAGTTATAATAAATTAATTAATGTCTAGTGTTCTAGAGTTGCAACCAAAATTTTGCCGGTACATTGCTTGCTTTTAATAAATTCGACCGCTTTGTTTACCTCCTGTAGCCTATATGTGTTGGTAATATGTGCTGAAATCACACCTTCCTCGGCCATCTCCAATGTGTCTTGTACTATTTGCCGATACTCTTCGAGATTTTTCTCTTTAAGTTTTAGAAAATCAACTACGGTTAGAGATGCATGAGCAGGTGGAATTGGTAGAGTTTTTGGTATTTTTGGATTTGCGTGAAAGATTCGACCACCTTTCCTCACACTAAAAGAATTAAATTTGATCAGTATTCAGCGTCAACAGGTTATTCAAATCTTGAGATAATTCACATAGCAATAATAATAAATGAAACATTAGAAATTCAATTTACATACAGTGCCTCAGATTAACGGTTGCAAACTATAAGAATCTATAAGCGCAAACGTTTATTAAAAGTTTTAAAGAGAAAACATCTATTTTTATAAAACTTAAGTATTCTAATAGAATATAGATTGATAAAAAACACTTAATAAATAATAAATAGTGAATCAACTAAGTGTATTCTATTAATTAAACAATGGTTCACCATTAGTTTTTGGCATCACTCAATATTTTGAAGCTAATTAAATATTTCTTTTAATTTTTATCATTAATGCATTAAAATAATCCACAAAAAGATAGGAACACAAATTGAAAAATGTCAAAGGGTCAGTGATAAAGCGGTGTAATGTTTTACAGAGCACGATGTCCGACTTACTATATCACAAGGGGTGATTTAAGATTTCATCTGTAGGCTTTAATGTTCTTATAAGATTTAAAAAAGATAGATTAGTAAACTTTTATAAAGATTTCTGTTTTTTTTCCGGAATCATTATAATTTTCTTATGTGATTATAGTTTTTAAGGATGTCAATTACCTATTTGACAACTTTGTAACCGTTATTCTGAAATAATTTTAATAAAATGTCCAATATTTCAGGTTCAGAATTACACCTCTCATTATAAGGTGCATTTTATATATATAATAAAATAGTTTTAATTTTGCCATCTGTCAAAACTTGATAAAGTATTGCCAAAATTATGTATTATTTACCAATTAGCTATTTCTGAATGCATGTCTCCTCCAAGTGTATCGTAAACTACATCAGCTCCATCATTTTCTAATAAACCTATTACAGCGTCGCGTAAATTGGGCTTATAATGTAGAGTTTCAAACGCCCCATAGTTCCTCATCACCTCTGAATTGGTTTCTTCTTCTGTTACGGCAATAACTCTCGTTTTATAAATATTTGCCGCTACATCAACTGCTGCTAATCCCAATCCAGCTGAACCAGCACCCACTAGAACATTATGTGTTTCCTCAAGTTGACTAAGTCTACCGAATGTATAAAATGCCAATGAATGCCCATATAAAATTACAGCTGCATCTTTTAATGACAAATCTCCAGACACCGCCCATACATCCTGCATGTCGACCTAAAATTCCACATGTAAAATTGAAATAAATATGATTAAATTATAATTACCACACATTCTTCAGCTAAACCACCGAATTTCTTTAAATTCAATGCTGCAACTCTCATTCCAATACTGTACACATCCTTCGGGACATTTCTACCGACTTCTAGGATTTCACCCGTAAATTCATATCCAGGTATAAATTTTTTGGTTTCATGTTTTTCAGTAAACCGCTCTACATCGGCTATATTAACACTGCAATACGAAACCTGTATTCTGATTTCTTCATTACGCAATTTCGGTCGCTCAACTTCTCGAACGTGCAGTTTCTCATCGGAATTGTCTAATATTGCTGCTATATAGTGAGGTTGAGTGGTATAATGTTTGAATGCTTGCCGGGGTGCAGTTTTGAGTAATCCTGATCCTGATCGTAGGAACGAAGTTATCACCAGACTCATTTTTCTAACCTCACTTTTATTAACTGTTTCATAATTCAAGCGTTGCCGAATCGTTGTATGCAACCCAAATTGCATGTCATCAATATACTGCATATATACTTATACATCGGCTGCAATGATGTCTTGAGGGATAAACGATTTTTGAATAATTTAAGCACATTATTATAATTAATTTAAAATTCTACCACAAGTCAATAACTAGGTAGATACGATAATTAATTATATATATCATTTGTAAACGTCAATTTAAGCTAAATCTGTTATAAGGCTTTCCTTGCCATAAAACAACTTATTAAACATTAAATAAATAAATCATTTCTGCATTGTTGCAATGAGAGTGTTTACTTAAAACGCAATTTTCAAATAAAACGACTTATCAGTTTTATTGAGAGAAAGTGGCATATAAATTGCAATTATTTAATTGATTTCTATGAAATAATAATAAATATAATAACAGATTGCTTATAATAATCAATATCGCTATATTATGATTAGAATTTACATCAATGCAAAACGGTTCTTAATTGCTTCCAATCGGTGCTTAATAGGGCAATAAAAACAATAAGCAGCTCGCCAAGCAAAAAATCAACTTTCAAGTATTTATTATTGTTTGCAATAATTCTTATATAATGCATATTATTATCACATAAATAAATACATATACGTAAAAAATGTATACAATTGATACAGCTTTGTATATAAGTGTATGTGTATACGTATATACATATAAGACTTAAAAAAAAGGTTTCGAAATAATTTTTGCTCCGATTTAAATTGAACAACTTTTACTCGCAAGTGAGAGGTTTTTTGTTTATTATTACACACACATGATATGTATGACAAAAAACGCAAGTAGTAGGAGTGATTTATTAATAATTGTGCTAATCAATTATTATAATTCGCCTTTGAGCGTTTTCAACCTTTCAATTTTCATTCGCGCAGAAGTCGCTCTTGTTCTCGAACAATCTGAATTCGCGATTAAAAAGGGTGTTAATAGCGAAATTTATCGCCCATTTATGCCATGAATTATTAGATGTTTGTTATATCCAATATATCTTCATTATTCCGCTAACATTTGATCGTATAATAATAAATCACTTTTTTTCTTCGACAATAAAATTACTTAATCAGATGGTATAAATCATATTTCGCTTAAATTGTAGAATTGATGATATAATATCTAATGTTTTTCTATGATTACAAGGATGTAATTCGAAAAATTGAGTAAAACATTGTACAAAGATTTTTTCCATGACGAATAAATCTTTGTGGTTTGTGTTTGAACTATTTATTTTAGTATTTATAATAATTTAATTGTAGGTATTTGTAACTTTTAATTTACACAGAATGGATTTTAGTCAAATTAATTTAGTATCGGTTGCAAAATATGTAATCTTTTGTTGACCTCGGATAGTTAAAATCACTAAATTAAATAAAACCTGTGCTTAAATGGCATTTCATTTAAGCGAAATGTTGAATGTTATACAAATACATATGTAGGAGCTTAAAAATATTGCATTATATAAATGTTTAAATGTCTTTGTTCCCAAAATTGTTAAAACATATTTTGCTTTCAAATAAATTTATTTATGTTGGGAGAATTAATTACGTAATTAAACATTTTTCTTAAAGATCTTAGAAAAAATGTTTTTAGCTTAAAACCATGATTTCCTTACTTTATAATTAAATAATACTCTCAATACTTTTTTAGGCATGTTTGAACAATGTCAATTTTCTTTGATAAGTTTATACTAATACCTACACTGTCTTTAAATAGATAAAGAGGATCCAGTAGATGATACGTTGGGCAGTTAAACTTGCAATTTGCTTAAGCCTATACAAAAAATTTGTACATACTATTGCACATGTAAGTGATTAGATATGTAAAGGAGTCCAATGAGGACTATAATTCCTTTTGTGGACGTCTTCTAACAAGCCAAGCCAATGAAACACTGTCTGTAAGAAGATAAAGAGTATCCTTGGTTTTATAACATAACTACAAATATGCATAAGGTACTTTGAGGATAAAGGTGCGTTCTTGCCTTGAAACATCTCAGAAGATACGTTGGGAAGTTAATTATTTACGAAACTAGGCAAAAAGCTACCAAAACTTGCAGATTGCTTAAGCCTACGAGAAATTTGTGCTATAGCACATGTAAGTGATTAGATATATGAAGGAGTCTCATGAGGACTATAACTCTTTTTGTGGACGTCTTCTAACAAGCCAAGTCGATGAAGTTACGACTTGCATGCAAAATATTTAGTTCTACCTATACGTTGCAACTATACCACGCATTCACTCGTTGTTTGTAAAGAACAAGATAGGAGGATCCTTGGTTTTATAACTATACATAAGGTAGTTTAAGGATAAATGTGCATTCTTGTCTTGAACACCTCAGAAGATACGTTGGGCAGTTAAATTTTTTACGAAACAAAACGAAAGCTACAAAACTTGCAGTTTGTTTAAGCCTACTAAAAATTTGTATTATTGCACATGTAAGAGGTTAGATATGTGAAGGAGTCCAATGAGGACTATAACTCCTTTTGCAGACGTTCTCTAACAAGCCAAACCGATGAAACTATGACTTGCATGTGAAATATTTAGTTATACTCACACCCCATTACAGTGCCATTCAGAAGATGCGTTGGGCAGTTAAATGACTTGCCCAACGCGACAAAAAAGCTACAAAAATGTGTAGTTTGCTTAAGTCTACGAAAAATTTGGGCTATTGCACATGTAAGTGATTAGATATGTGAAGGAGTCCAATAAGTACTATAACTCCTTTTGTAGACGTTCTCTAACAAGCCAAGCCGATGAAACTATGACTTGCAAGTGAAATATTTAGATATACTCATACGTTGCAACTACACCCGTTGTTTGTAAAGAACAAGATAGGTATCCTGACGCTGCCACCCTATTACCCGAAGTCCAATGAGTACTATAACTCCTTTTATAAACGTTCTCTAACAAGCCAAGCCGATGAAACTATGACTTGCATGTGAAATATTTAGTTAAACTCATACGTTGCAACTACACCCGTTGTTGGTAAAGAACAAGATAGGTATCCTCACGCTGCCACCTTATTATTCCAACTAATTTTTAGTAATCTGCTGTTGTTCTTGACATTCAAAACCGCTCTCAAATTTCTTCGTTTTAATAAGATTACCGCTTCCCAAGCTGCTGTAACAACTTTACTAAAAAAAAAACAAAAATTAAAGAATTTGGAATTGGCAAAAAAGTTAATTAAATTGTTTCAACACTTGAATTTTAGATTGTTGCCAATATTTAACATTTAATAATTGTCTTTTATAGCATCAGTAATTAGTAAATTAAATTCAAATGGCATGTTATCGCAATAAGTTAATTACGTTTAATAGTTTTTCTAAAGCAAATTTAGTAATATTGTGTATAAATATTTAGTAGAAACATAAAGAAACCATTGAAGCCATCTAAACGTTAAAGGCTATATTATAAAAATTACATAATTATTGAATTGTTGTTTGAATTGGCAAATAATAGAATAATAAAAGTTTATTGCGTGCCTTATACCTACTGATATCGTGTATAAAACGTGGAATTTCTATATGCATATATCGATTTTATCTCAATCAATTTACAATTTACGACAAATGGAACCTTTTGCCCAATTTTTTATTGATTAATCGCCCATTCCATTCCATTGTCAATTAAGCGAACTGGCGGACAATAAAACATACATATAACAAATACCGCAGCAAGGATAAAACTTAATTTGGTCGGCTTGAAATGTGTGCGCACTATTACAAAATATCCTATAAAATATTTAAAAGTTTAACAAATTGACATTGTTCCATTTCACTATTATTAAATATTTAATATATATATGAAAGTTGCACAATGCCGCACAATCGACTATTAATTATCCACATAATTTGGCGTTAATAAATTAGTGTAGAGCAACATGTAGGTAAATATCGAATCAGCGCCATTCGAATTTTGTATAAATTGTCTTCAATGGGCTAATTTGCAAATCAACACTTTGTGCTTTATATAATTATAAAATTATATAAAGTGTGTAAAAAAACGTTGTTTACTTATCTATCAATCAAATTTTGCTATATAAAAAAACACTTTTTCTAGTTTTTATAACAAATTTGAAAGCGAATGAAATGAAACTGTTTCACTTTTTTCTATTAATTTCAAGTGAGATAACATTTTAGCTTTTTCATTAACACATGGTAATTAATGATTTTGTCTATTTGAGAGCCAAAAACCTTAGGTAATCTGAATTATATTTATATGTAATGAAAAGTTTATGTGAAATCTTTAATATAAATACCATGTGGTGAAAATTTTTTATTGTGTTGTGTTGTGTTGTGTAGCAAAACATCTATCAAATGTTATTCTTTTTTATAACTTACGATTAGATATTTTTATTCTTATAATAAAATATGTTGTTTGCCATCACTTAGTGAGCCATGTTATGTTTTGATTTTGTTTTTGCTGCTGTTATATTGTCATATTTGTCATATTGTTTTACAAATAGTATATAGTGTACTTAAGGAATTCCTGATGATGACTATCTAGTCGAAACGCGTCGAAAATATATACTTCATTGTGAGACCTACCAAGTGTTTTATTGTATTTGCATTTTTATTCTTTTTAGCATTAGCTTATAACTTTTAGTAAATGTATAGATTTTTTAAGTATTTAGTTAATATAATAATTCGACCTGTTTTGTCATCGTAAAGACTAAATATCTACAATAACTATGTATCTTTACCTAATATTATATGCTAATGCTAAATATTATAATGATGCACCAGAAGTTTGCAGCTAATTTTCTTAAATTTATTATTCTTTGTGATAATTTTAAGTTTTATTTAAACATTTCTAAGTGTATTGATATAAAATGAGTCTTGAATTATATTTGTGACTAATGTTTGGGATTTCTAATTCTAAATTTATTCACCAATTAAAATTGTGGGAATTGTCATACATATGAAACTTCATAAAAAATTTGTAAGATTTAAACATAGATTTTGTGTGAAAAAATAAAATAAAACTTAAAAACTAAAGAGAATGTTTATGTCATGGGTTTTTCATAGTAAAAGGGTATCTATTCCTTAAATATATTTAGACAATTAAAAAAATATTTACTTGGCAAGCGAATCAATTGAAATTTGTGCGCTTTCTTATTGCACTCAAAATAAGTTAACATTCTAAATTGTCAATAACATATACATTAATGCTTTTGCTTAACTAGAGAGCGCAACCATAAATTTTATAACAAAAAAAGTTTCAATTTATATAGATAAATTTTGAGCTCAAATCTCTTTATAAAATTCATCAATTCGCACTTTTAATGAATATTTATTTAGTTTTAAATACAAAGAAAAACAACTTTTAGATAAATTTCCTGTTTATTTAAATGAATCCACATGTATTAATATTCCGATAATGCATTTTCCATGTAAATTTGGAAGATACATTTGGATACAATTGTATAAATAATAGATTTGTTGCGCAATATTCCAAAGAAAATTATGTAATTACAAATTTTGAGAAGCCGTTTCTAGTTTCTTATGTATGAATTAAAAAAATGTAGAGCTTTTTCATTAAAATGTCCATGGCGATATTACAAGATTGGCAGCCTCAATTGGCCCACACTTTGCGATTAATTAACTGCTTTATCTCATACATATTAATTATTCCGTATTTCACGTGCAAGTGTACATTCTCTTCGGAGAGCCCGGCCAATAAAAATGTAAATGATTTGCATTTGAAATTAACGAAACTTTTGCGATATAATTTGCATGCGATTTTGGGCAATTTCCTGTTGGATTTATATTTAATATCGTGCCCGTCGACATGTCGAAAAATGACAATAAATCGAAACCGAACGAGAGATAAATGGATCGGCTAATTGAGCATAAATTTTCCGTTTCATATAAGTTATGAGCTCGAAATATGATTTAAAAGTAAAAGTCATATTTATTGATACTTATGTAAGCTTTTTCGTATGGATGAATTATCGAATTTAGAAACGAAATTACGTTTATTATTATTAGTAATTGTTTAAGCGCGCAAATTTCAAAACACGTCCAATTCGAATGTGGAATAATTAAAATTATAACAATGCGTAATTAAATTTGCTTCATAATGGAGTTTAGTCTATTTGTAGTAGGTAGATACTACTTTTAAATACTTACATTTAAATTTTAGTGTTTTAATACGCATTAATGGATGCAAACATTAATTCTTTCATACCTTTTTAACAATGCAAATTTATTGTTTAGTATCAATATTTTTTTAGATTTATTGCAATCATAACTAATTAATATAATAATAACAATGATTATTGTTGATCTTTAATTGGATTATAGTGAAATTATATAAACAGACAGTATTGTAGTATTCACTTCGATGGATATTGGAACAAAGAGAGTAAGAGGTACAATAAAGATTATTCCCGTTTGTAAGAATTCAGATTTTGTGAGAATTGCGACTGCAACATGTCATCAAAGATTTTCTCAACGCCAACGAATTAACTGGGTCTAGGATTTTCAAATTAACTTTAAGAAGAATTACATGATGATATACATGATCTACATTCTACACTCATATCCTTACAAACCTCAAACAATACAAGCTTTGAATCACAAACCTCATTTCTGTTTCTTGCTTGTCGCCGTATCTTGACTTTAGTGTTTTTAGATTAACTAAAAATCAAAGTTTTTCATTAATCGCCCGCTTTCCCAAGATCCGATTAAGAATCAACTTTGTTTCATCCGTCCATACAAATACTGATACAGTGAGTTAGTGGCAATTTTTGGACAAAATTAACAAATTGTTGGAAAACAACGATCTATATTTCTTCAAAATTAATATGCGTCTTATTGTTCAGATATACATCAAGGATGTGCAAGTAAGAAGTAATTTTATAAGACCTAATAAGACCTACTGTGATTGTATGAGATTGGAACGGATTTAGATTCGCTTATAGTGTCGGTAATTGCTGTTGGTAATGATTGGGAAAAAACTAAATGTCGTTGAGAGGTATTGGACGCAAACATTAATCATAAGAGAATTCCATTGGATTAGGGGAGTAAATAAGAAGTTCTAGTATATCTATCTGTTTTATTAAGTTTGATGTCACTTGACACTGAAAGGCTAAGTTTGGGACATCAGTGGTCTTCATGTAATTATGGCACAGTCTATGATTTATGAGATCCAATAATTTGTATTGGAATATTGGGGGAGGATTAAAAGAATTGGATGAATGTGGATTTGTGAGTGGTTGGAATGAGAATCGATATTTAGTTAATAGTTCTTTCATCAAAAATTTGAAATTATAACTAAATGATATTAATAAATTCATTACATCGTGTTATTTAAAGATAATCATCAATATTTTTGTTATGTTTTTTTTTTCTATATAGAAAATATTTTGTCATAC
>JARJDW010011452.1:0-68247 GCA_030264715.1 Adinopsis sp. GC000173
AACATACTTAGTAATCATATTTCATATATCAAGTGAAAATTCAAAACTATTTTCGTAATTTTTTTGGTTCTGAGAGAAGCGACAGTGCATTTATATACCGGTAACGAAAGGGTTAATCATTAAAAATATCAACTTTTGTTAAATTTTAAATCTCCGAATTAATGATACATTAATAATGAAATTGCTTTCATAAACATTCAAAATCTGCGCGCACTTTCAATACACATATACGAGCAAATTATCGTATTTAGAACGTAGTTCAAATTTAGCGCAACAGGACGTAATAATTTTTACGTAAAATTTATTCGATTCAAAATGCAAAATTTAATGTGATAAGTGTTAAAGTGCCTACATACAATACAATGTAGCAAAAGGTGAAACTAATTATAAATTTAAATTAAATTAAAGCTTATTACTACTTGTCCACGCATCAAATGGCTAGTAAAGAACATAGCAATGTCAAATAGGATTTTTCTGAAAACGTTTCAAGCCTTGTTCTAGGAATATTGATGTAACACTTAGCGGAGGTGTCTTACAAATAATTTTCTCGCTTGTTCAACAAGTAATTCTATTTGCTCACTTATTTCTTTAGACAAATCGCGGAAATTGTGCGTATGCTGCAAATTTGTTGTTTAACTAAGGAAATTGGCTGGGTACAGTGGCGCAAGCCTCAAATTTAACGAAATTCCTAAAATTTAACTACGATTTAATATAATACTATTAGCAGAGGTGTCATACAAATAATTTTCTCGTTTGCTCAACAAGTTATTCTATTTATTCACTTATTTCTTTAGACAAATTGCAGAAATTGTGATTATGCTATAAATTTGTTGTTTAACTAAACAAATTAGCTAGGTACAGTGTCACAAGTCTCGAAATTCCTAAATTTTAACTGCGCTTCAATACTTTAATGCATTCAGTTTTCTCATTTGCATATTTTATGGTGTGTAGTTTGACGCTTGCGCGGTTGCGCCACTGTAAGTACATTATTAAAAAAGTCTAGTTTTAGTGGGGAATTAATTATGCAAAGTAGTGCAATATAAATCTAATCATGTGACCACAACGCAGATAATGCATTTGCAAGAGAGTCCTAATACCTTCTAAATATACTATTTGCAGTAAAGCACTTCATATACTCGTAAAATTTTAAATAAGTGATTTAGACATCCAAATTTTTCTTGATTTAGTGCGAATTAAACAGAGATTTGTTACTAGGGCATCATATATTCTAAAGCAGTGTGTCCTAAACGCCGGTCCGTAAAATAATTTCGCCGCATTGAAATACGCAAATTTCTTAATGGAAGCGTCTTTATCGTTTTGCTTCACATATTTGCTTTATAATAGTGCATATTTACAGGTACAAATTAAACCTAATACTATGCTACTGGTTCGCAAAAAAGTTATCCATAAGTTTATAGGTCCGCAAATAAGAAAAAGTTAAGAAACACTGTTCTAAAGCGTTTACAAGTATAAATATATTAGTGCGT
Source organism: Adinopsis sp. GC000173 (assembly GCA_030264715.1). Taxonomy (NCBI): domain Eukaryota; kingdom Metazoa; phylum Arthropoda; class Insecta; order Coleoptera; family Staphylinidae; genus Adinopsis; species Adinopsis sp. GC000173. Next base: position 1,488 of record JARJDW010011452.1, read on the forward strand.
TGATATAAAACTTAAGAATAAAAAATTAACTCAATTGAATAAACTGTAGAGCAAAAACCGTATATATTCTATAAACTTTTATGCTCTACTCTTGACTTTTAGTTGTAGTAGGGTGTCGTGTGAATTGGTAATTCAAAAAGGGTGATACAAGAAAGTCTTATGTGCTTCAGAAAGGGCATTGTACAATGCAAACGTATAGGAGCCAGCATAATATTAACCAGGACTCTGAAAAAAAGTTGTGAGATAAAATATTGATATTAAAAATATATTTTAAAATATATACATACGGGATGTTTCCAAATTCGACCAATAGCCGCTGAGAGATGATAGTGTTAACATGAGGGTTAAGCATCACTATAGAACATGGGGTTGCAGATCACGTTTAGGGGGTGAACGTTGCAAAAATGGAGTGTGAGGTGGACAATGATATAGATGTCCGTTACTATTTGTTCCGCCCTAAATTAGTCGTATATCTGCATATTCATCGCTTGTATAACCTCACATGTTATTTCTTTTGTACTTACTGCAACTTTCAGTCGAACATTTGAACTATAATACTACATTTATTTTTGCAATTTTCATCCCTTCTTCTTAATCCTCATACCGTCTATTATCATCTGTGGAAGATTGTCGGTTTCTATTTTGGTATAGATTAAACTAAAAAGTAACGCCGCGACTGGTCCGCATCTTTTATAAACAAGCTGTAAATAAACAAATAATTAGAATGCATTTTAAACTGAATTTTACTAATCGTTATATGCAACTACTCATGTAGCATAATCTTAATGTAAGTAATTTCTTTTGTACGTATTGCAACTTTTAGTCGAACATTTGAACCATATAATACTACATTTATTTTTGCAATTTTCATCCCTTGTTCTTAATTCTCATACCGTCTATCATCGTCTGTGAAAGATTGTCGGTTTCTATTTTGATGTAGATTAAACTAAAAAGTAACGCCGCGACTGATCGTATTCTTTGTAAACAGGCGCTGTCAAAATAAACAAACAATTAGAATGCATTTTAAATTAAATTTTACGAAGAATTGCAATATCGTTATATGCAACTACTCATGTAGCATAATTTTAATGCAAGTAATTTGGCAACAGGAATTACTTTGTCGAAAAAAAATCGTAAATATGCAAAAAACTCTTAAAATAATGATTATTATAAACCAATCTAGAAGAAGTTTAAGATAATAATTGTGATTAAGCGGAATATACATAAATATAATTAATACGAATATGGTGGTATAATGTTTGTTTTTTTGTTGTTAAAGATGCAAACATTTTAATTATAATATTTATTCTAAATAATAATAAATTTGTTTTGTTGAAAAATATCGGAGTGTCTGTGTGTGGTGTAGATGTGTTCGGTTGAATGTGTTTTTTCCAATTACATAATTATAGTAATTTTGTTTATCTATCAAATTTTGCATTGAATGACGCTTTTTTGTTTAAAACAAATAGAGTAACAATACAATACAATAGCGTGTGAAACAGAAGGGCCAGAAGCAGCAACATGCTCATGTTGAGTTCAAATAAAGCGACTATTACCTTGCAGCCAGCTCTAATGATAGGGTCCTTCAACAAAAATAAGATGCAGTTAAAACTTGCTCCTTTAGTGCTGCTTCAAAAGTCTGTGTATTATCGGAATTAAGCTTCTTTAAGGCGCGTCCAGGTAGAAAAATCTTATTATTTTTATAACCTTCCCCTTTTTTTTTAAAGAACGCGACCGAACCGACAGCGTTTGACACGAGCTTTATAAAGTTATTTTATATTTTCCAAACCGCTTTAATTAAATTTAAAAATGCGATTTTACTCACCTTACACTTCCGTATTATGTTGTTGGCTTTTTTCCTGATCGAAATGCTGTAATAAACAATGAAAGCTTAATTAAATAACAATTGGGCTCTAGATCACGCTATAAGGAATTTCTTATTGTTTTAAGATTTTATATTATTTTATACATCTGAATGTGCAAGAAAGGTAAGAATCCAATAAGCATTTCCTCAACTTCTAATTAGACAAGTCTTCATGGGCATATCAACTTGTTTGTGTCTGTCAAATCGTTCATTAAAGTCTACAATTAAAGTGGAAATGTAGATGGATATCTGGATTTACAAGAAACGTATGCGTTTTGATTTCAAATTGCTAAAACGTTCTTCTTTTTATTTGGTTTCTTATTACATATGAGTTGTTTCGCAGAAGTGAGGAATTTTTATATGAATATGAGCTTTGATTTAAATAAATTTATGATAATAAAATTAAATTTGTATTGCGATAATTTGTGGAATTTTCAATTTAATAAACAAAGCAATTTATTTACCGTAGTTTTTATGAATTCGTTATTTGTTTGCTGATGTTGAAATATGGAGCACTGTTAAATTAACTATAATTTAGGTCTGCGTTTTTGAAGTAGATTAATTAAACAATATTTAGAATTTTGGTAATTAAATTTAGATTTTATTCTTATAAGGAAATCTAATTTGTTAAATTATTTACTTTGCTAATCGATATTTTCTAATTTGAATTCCAATGACTGAAAATTGACTTATTAAAAACATTGTATAAATTGTTTTAAAATTATTTATGAAAGTTTTTGATATGCGAACATCATTTTGTTGAATTATAAAAGTGTAACATTTCCAACACAATCATTTATAATAATATAATTACGCTTTGTTTATTTCAAATATTTCTATAATTTTGAACTTTCTATATAAAATTATTTATTAGATATCTATCATTACATATGTATGGTATATAAAAAATTTTGATCAATACCGAAACAATATGTGTGGTATTTTATATTATATATCCATACTCGAATAAGTTTTTGTGTGTAAGCACTTGAAAATTTGCCAAAATAGAAATTTAATGTCAATGTGACTAAAAGATTAAAAGCAGTGCCATCCAAAAAATGTATTACTGTTTGGTGGAAAATTTATGATGCTTTTTATTTTAACAAAAAAAAAACAAATATATATAAATATATAAAGATGAATCTAAATCATTTCATTCACAATGCAGCTAAATCATATTACAAAACGCAAATTTAATCTCTGTGAGAAAGGAAAAAAATATTAGATAATATTAAATTGTTTGTATTGTTAAGATAATTAGGTTAAGTAATAATTTTATTAACGATAATTTGTCATATAGATAGATATACATATTAGCAAATTTGAAAGAAATTTGTGAAATCCATAAAATGCATGTATATGGTCTACATATTTATTTATTTATTAATTGCAAGTAGGTAGAGAACAACAAGATAATAATAATAGTGGAAGAAGGCATCAATTAATCAATGTACGTACTTACTTATATATAGAAGATAATAATGAATTTAATATAAATTAATAATTAAAGCCGTATTCGATGTGCGAGTTAAGAAGAATAAGAACGCGCGCTGAAAAATGCAATAATTAAAACATTTCAGAAAAGTAATTTTTCATATTGCTAAACGCATAAATGAATAAACACACGTGTAATTTAAACTTTAGCGATTAGCAATTTGGGTTTGGTTATTACTCAAGCCTATGATGAGGTGGAGTTTTGATATACAGTTATAATATTCAACAACAGTTCTCAGGGATATTTTCCCTCCACATGTAAACAATAATTGCCAACAAAACAGCAACCAGCAACGAGCAACGAGCAACGAGCAATAAGACGGCGAAAAAATTGTATTGGACTTTCACTATTTAACGTATCAGGTGCATTAATTCATAGCGCACCCATATCATAAGTGTATTATAAACCGTTTGCAAGTTATGTATTGGTTCGTAGCGAACGAAAACGTTGGATGCTGGAAGATCCCTCTCTCTTCATGGGTGCTGAAGAACAGAAGCCTCTGGGTCAGGGCGGGGAAGCCTGCGGCTGCGCGACTCTTCAGTAGTTGTACGGCCGTCTTCACGTTAATATCGTCATAACATTTTTTTCTGTATGTACAATTTTTTGATCGCGCTTACTGTTTAGCCCAATGCGGCCGCGCTCCTGTGATGATGTGCTGTGTCGTGTGGCGATTGTTGTGTAGGAGCATGACCCATGGATATTTACTACAGTTCTTCATTCTACTACTTTATTTACTTCAGGTAAAGTAAGACATTGCCAAAAAGTGCAGCATCGCAACAGTTGAACATTTGAATGATTCAAACACTCAAACAGTCAGTCGAACGCACCGTCGCTCGGCGCGAAAGAATGGTTCAAATACCTGCCTGCGACTAAATAACACGTTACTTGAAAACGTTTCATTTTGTATTTTGTGGTAGATAAAACAACAACAACATCGTTGTTTTTTTCATCACTCATTCTCCTCCATTTAATCACTCTGGAACAATTAAAAACGCATTTTAAGCCGTGCGCACTATTAATAGTTTTTCATCATCATTCAACGTGCTTTTTTGCTTTTTTGCTTTTTTGCTGCCTCCTCACAACTTGCTCCTTTATATTAAAATTAAAAGTCGCATAAATGAAAATTAAGTTTTTCCCGAATTGATACGTTGCACCCTATATTTATATTTTATCGGTTTCTCTTCATGTTATAACAGCCCAAAAACTATATAATTATAGGTTCAGTGTTTTTTATGTGTAAGCGCAGTTATTTTTTTGTTTTTCTTCATTCATTCGACGATCAAATTACCAAAAATTGCTTTTTATGGTTTTTAAAGATGATTTCTTTTGGCACGCAGTAGTAGTTTTACTACCCAAAAATATTCATTCGAAAGCAGAACCGCGCGTTTTGAACACAACACACAACATACACAACAAAAAAATAATTGGCGCAAAAAATAGATAAATTATCATTTATTTACGTATTAAGTTTCCAAGCGATTAAAATTATGAATGAACAGCTCATTGATTAATATCAAGAGACAAAGTTCCTAAGAATGCTAAAGAGAATTACAAATTGCAGCGCTGATTGTAAAATTAATAGATTGTCATGAAAGAGTTGCTTGCTTAGTTTCTAAATTATAAATAAACATACGATTAACGATTAATATTCAAAAATTAAAAATCATTTGAATTTAATCATTGCTAGCTCATATTACAGCCGGTGAAAAAAAGAGCAAATTAAATATTGCTTGCTTGATTAATTCAGAGATTTGTTAAATAGTAAGTAAAGTTAACTCTGTGACAATCCTGGGTACAATTGCGCCGCTGAAAAACGAAGATAAGAAATTGTTGTTAAAATGTGAGATAAATGTTACGTAATAAAAAGAACGAAAATGTGTTTAAAATGACGTTTTTTCTGTATGCTAAATTGTGGAAGATGCTGCAGATTACAAAAGATAATGTGAAAGAATTTTTATTATTTTCTTCACTTGAACGCGTTTAAAATGTTGAAAATTACAGCTGTAAAAAGGTTGATAAAAATAGTTTTTATTAACACTTCGTCACAATTAAATTGTATATTTTAACTAAAAGAATGAGAAACATTATAATAGTTAATAACTCGTCTCTGCAGCTCATAAATAATTTACCATCATGCGAAGAAAGAGTAAACTTGAATGCATTTTTGCTTGTTTGATTATTAAAAGTTAATTTTAAAACGTGTTTAGGTAGAAAAGCTATTTTTACATTACTTCGATAAAAATATTCACTAGCGCGCGGGTTAATCGCTTTTTTGCTTTTTGTGTTTTGTTTTGTTTTCGTATTCGTATTCGTTTTTGTTTTGTTTTTTTCGAATTGGAAGCATATTGTTGGTTGCTTTCCACACATACATAGAAATTCGTTCGTTCTTTACATTCATCGTCAAACAAACAAATTTGTTTTGTTCGAAACGATGGTTTAATAATAATGTAATAGATGAAGAAGTGTTAAGTTTACAACTCGAGCCAAACGAATAACACACACGTTGTTAATGGCATAAGTTTATTTTGTCGGTATGGTAAATAATACAGACATCTATAAACGTAACCTATATTTGAACAGATCTTCAAATGTAAAAATCAACACGCATTAACAAAAAATGTTTTTAGTGGTAGTGTTGTTTTAAATCTGACTGGAATTTCAATTAGATAGATTTTCTAATAAACAATTTTGTGCGCTTCATGCCTTTCATTTTATTAAACAGTGCATTAAATTTAATTCAATTTGAACTAAACAGAAACGAAATATGTTTTAGAGTATTTTTTTGGTATTTACGGTTAATTGTGCTTCTTCTTCCCCGCTAACTAATCGTTATTCGAACATTTTATACCTATACACTACACTATATACTTATCGTTAAAAACAAGTTTGAGTTTTTGAGAAACACTATCTAAAGAATGAACAATTAATAATATTTTATTAGGTTTGTAGTAATGATTCTTTTAATTAGCTCTGATAAAGAGTGATGTTTCATTAATTTGATGAAAAATTGTTTTTCTTGAAATTATTATTCATGCACGCTTCATAAAACTTGCATAATTAAAAAAGAATTTTAGAAACTATATGTATATATTCTTTTTAGTATTGCAATGCTTAATTAAATATATTTTTTGTTTATTTAAATAAGAGGTGAATAATGAGCTTAACGAGGAAGCATTCCGCTCGTATTTTTTATGTTAAATTTTAGACATTTTTATGGAAATTTTTAGCATTAATAAATTTCTGTTGAATAATATTGTGATATGTTCAGATTACCTAATGATTTAACATTTTTTCGCTGTTCTTCTTATTAAAATTTTAATTGCATCATAATTTAGAATAAATTATTAATTAGAGTGTTTGTTTGGAAATATTTCATTATAAATAATTGTGGTTAAAATTACAATTTTAATTGCCAAGCGGAGTGGTTTTAATGAATCACCTTAAAATTGTACCTATAATGCTTGGTTATTGCAAACAAAGCATCAAAATTTACAAAGTTTTTGCTATATGACAAACAATTTTTATATAAAAGATAGAGAATATTCATTGACGTTTGAAAGTCTATGCAGTTGGGTTCTAATCTAAAATGAGTCTTATCAAACCGCATAAATTTATTCCATTTTAATTACCATAAAAACAAGGAAGTATATTAATAATATTTAATCTGAAAAAAAGAAGAAAAAAAGGCTTAAAAGCTCATAAATTAAGCAGTCGGAATTCACAAGTAAATTCAACGCACAAAAATTAAGTACAACAATGAGAATGCGTGGAACAATGCATAAAAATAGTAGAGAAGAAATTAAGCTGAATGTTTTTGTTTTTGGTGTGTTTGCTATTTAATTTTCATTTAGACTATAGTTCTACTTGTAGCTTCTGGTAATTTATAACGTGCAACATGCAGATAAGCGCTGATTAAAATAAACAATTTATGTAAAGCGTAATCATTTGTCAGTATAATTAAGTCTTTAGAAATTTTTTTGTGAATCACACGTTCGCTCACATACGCATACATACACACACACACACACCGAGAAAAATCGTTTCTTCTTCATTTTGGTTAGCTTTTTTGATAATGTTAGATAAAAATTCAAATTTATTTCTATTATAAATTGTATGCATCTATTTATTTTATTTTTTATATTATATGAATTTCATTAACATAAATAGGCAAAGAATAAGAGGATAATTAGAAATTTATCTTCAGATTCATAAATATTTTATTTTTATGCGTACAGTTCTTTTTTATATATTTTATTTTATTTAAAAAAATCATTTATTGCCGTATAAACAGTAGCGTCGATTTACAATACGATATCTTTCAGAAACAAATTCTAAAGAATACTGCGCCTATAGCGCGCAGATCTTAAAGATACTTTATTCTTGCAGGTTATTAATGTGCAAAATTAAGCGTGTGTATTGTTTGGTAATTTAAGTGAATATATAAATACATATACATTTTTTTTAATTCAAAAATTGATTTACGGAGTGAAATAAATGACATATTGGAATTGGAATATAAAGTCTTTTATCAGAAATTTATCAAATGCAAGCATTTCAAAGAGTTGGTGAGAAAGTAAATTTTATGGCTGCAATAACATAATCAGTAATAACAATACCGCACATTAGAATAATAATATTTAGAATATATGTTTTATAAATAAATTAATTTCATTTTAATACAGTTAAAAATGAAACTACGCCACTGCACATTCACGTATAGGAAAAATATTATAAAGTAGTTAGTTTGTAGGTGACGTGGGAACCTGGAAATACAAATAAAAAATAAAAATACGTTTATCTGGATTAAATATTTGTGTACCCACCTTATATAAAAACATCATTTCAAATGCAATGAGAATTTTTTCTCTAACATTTATCTCTTTTATAATTGTGTATGTAGGTATCTATGATACCCTACTATATAGAAACGGAAAACCACACAAACAGTATTTCCGCTTCTTCAATCAGAAACAAAAACGATGCACAGACACACACACCTGAAACGACTCAAATTCGTTTGCAGTTTTGTATTACGAGCGCGTTTTTGTAAATGATCCGTCCGTCGTCTACTCTTCGCCGGCTGCTTTCTATATGTATTAACAATTTTTATAGATGTAGAAAGAAGAAAAAAAACAGATTGTTTATTTTGCTTGCGATCAACACACACACACTATTTCGTGTGCGTGTCGAGATGACAAGCAATAAATCATCAACTTCTTATGCATCTTTTTATTAGCCATTAATAGATTTTTCCTCAACACGCGCGCGCGCGCGTACATTCTCACAGAAAATATTTAATTATTCTGACATATGTCAACTTTTTGAGGATGCTTTACATATCAGCCATCTTTTATGAAATTTTATAACTAACCGTGCGCAACAGGTCTACGCTTAAAAGAAACACAAAAACTCGCACACGTATATCTCGGATTGTATCTGAGGAATGCTACAACATTGCAGTTCTCATTATATTAATAGACTGTGTATTCGATACACATTGATTATTCGCTGCTATCTTGCAGTTAACATCTACTCGATGTATTATTTATTACGTTCTTCAAAATTCATCTTCAACAAGAGCGCGCACAACAACGGTATAATTATAATTCGGAGCACATGAAAACTGTTTTTTTTGCTGCTTCTTCTTCGTCTTCGTCTTCTTCTTCTTCTCTTATTTAATATATCTTGTTTCATTGCGATTTTTTAAATGCCGCCTTTCGTGCAAAAAAATTATGCAATAAATTTTCTAATGATACATGTTTACTTATAATAATTAATTATCAGTTAATTTTAATTTCTTGCTGTGTTAGGAAAAGATGGAAAATTAATATCTGTTGATGATGGTATTAAAAACAGGTTTTTCTGTCGCCAAAATGTATTTGCATTTGCATGGAAACATACAAATCATTTATGACTAAGCAATGCATTAAGCATTTTTTTCTTGTTTGGTGCCTTGGTGCGCTTGGTGCGTTGCGGTGGTAATACATTTCCATGTACGCGATAAATTTGATTTTTCCCATTTTTTTATTATTATTGTACATTACTTAGAGTATAAATTGCAATGAGGGAAAAAACGTTCCACTCGAGCAATAATAAAATGTTCTTTTGGTTTAACTTCCATGGATAATTTAACAAACCAAAGTACGTGAGAGGTTTCCTTGAAACAATTTTATGCGCATGTAGTCATTATTTTTTTTAATACATTTCCGATCGATATAGCCACATGATTATTAATATACAATTGATGTGCGGTGTGATATACCTAGAGGAGGATGACATAAACCTTACCTAAGTTGTTTAGCGCATTTTTGCGTTGATGCATGATTCCAATTTTCTGGCGTTACATCGAGTATCGAGGCTTGAAATCTATCACATTAATAAGCAGCGTATTCTTTAATGTTGTAATTTACGGTCCAGATTATCTTGAATAAGTTGGACACAATTCTGTTTTATAGCAATAAAATATTGAAACTCATAAATTTAATATTGTGAAATGGGCTATTAAAATGTGTGGTGTTCTAACTTAATAATATTAAATACGTGTATAGAATGTAGTTGTAGATATATGTATGTGTATTTCTATGAAATGATTTTTTCTTACATATTGTTTGTATTTGTTGATTTCAGAGTGCGCATGGCTCCGGTTTTTTCGAACTGCAAGTGTTGGAGATGGCCAATCCGCTTGGCGAACTCTCAAACGGTGAATGCTGTGGAGGTTCATCGCGTGCGCCCTTATTACCGCGATGCACGGCGCCGTGTAACACCTTCTTCAGATTGTGCTTGAAAGAGTACCAAAGCAACGTAACGAGCACCGGAACATGTTCGTTTGGCAATACGTCGAGTCCGGTATTGGGACGAGATTCGTTTACTTTGGCCGATCCCGAACGTGGAAAGCTCGTCTTGCCATTTACATTCCGATGGACGGTAAGTTTTCCGAGCGTTTACAATAAATATCTTTTCGGCTTACAACTCTAACGCGTAAACCTGTTTGGTAATAAGAGGACTTATCACATCATTATATTGGGTGAGACCGCCCAACACATAAAAAATTATCTTTTGTCCTTTGTTGGTAGTCCGGAAACTGGCTGCGTTACGACAAAGATGCGCACGAAAAAAAAACGAGATCTCTTTTTTTAGTTTTATTCGAAACATACTATACAAAAAACTGGTTAGTGCAAGATGCAAGGTTTGTGTTCCAACCCTGTTCAAACAAGTTAATACATAAAAACACGACCTTCTACGACTTTTGACATCTTTTAGCATATCTACCACTTTAAATCTTTAAATTGTACACTGCTCGACATTTTATTATAGCGATCATTTTTCATTACAACAATACGTTAAAGTATAGATAAACAAAATTTTGTACATACACATATGTATGTATGTATGGATATGTGCACATACACACAACACAACTATAATTAACATTAATTAATTGCATAAATGAAACGTCCAGTCAGGCAATGAACAAATAAAGCATTTTTTTGAGTCATCTGTTAAGCTTACGTACATTCATAAAAATAACTCTTTAAACATTTTGTATTTACTGAAATGCCTAACATATGACTTTTGTTATAATGCGCGATTCTTGGAATGTTTGCACATTTCATTAATGTTAATGAAATGTGCTTTTTTAAAATCGTTCCTCTAACAGTGAACAGTGATCGAAAATAATCCGTCGTCATATGCTGAAATATTGCATTAAATATTATATTTGCGCAGCGCCGCGATCCATTTGCTTTGGTTTGACTAGCGTTTATAGTATCACCGTAATTTATTCATAGTTTTTTCCTTCAACCAAAGACCAACATAACATAAACATAAATGTTTTCCCATATAATTTTCTTATTACAAATCCTATTGAATATCTGCTTTGCATCTATTAATCTAGAACAGAAATAATTCACGTAAAACATTTCAGTTAACAAGGAAGACAATGCAAAATGTTTCGACCAATAAAATAGCTCTAGAGCTCTGGTGCGCTAGTTGTACGTTTTTTAAGTGCGTGTATTTCACTAAAGTCTATTTAGATCGATTTAATACCATCGTTAAGTCTATATCGTATTAGGGATCTTATTCAATCGGAAGTCGATCCACTTTTGGTATTTAATTAATTCAGAAAAACCCACCATTTTTTTTATTAAATTAAACACGACGCATGTACTTTGGTTAGTACTGTCGTTTTTTTACTTTCAATGTGCAAAATGTAGCACAAAATTCTTTGAAATAAAAAATACGCTTTGACAGGAACGAATAATAATCAGTTTGTTTATTCTCATATAGCCATCGCATACCAGCACGATGCAACAAAACTTCCTCGCAATCAGATTTATTCAAAATATACCTATAACATACTACTACACTACATTGATGTAGCTAATATCGGTGGTACGAATTTCGCACAAACGCACGGTTCTGTTTTATGTAATTAAAAGAAAATCGCTTTTAATGTAATAAGCACATACGTCGGATTATATACAACAAATCGTGACGATCGCACTCTAAATTATAACGCAAAAATCAAGTTAGTCAAACGATATAGTTTTTCAAAATGTTTAGCAAATTACATGTTGTGTATACGTTATAATTTATTGATAGTTATGTAAAAATTTGTTTGCGCTGCATTTTGAAACTGATTGTCATTCAGTTAATGTGCAAATTAATCCACATATAGTAGTGGGAGTTTTTTTATTAAGTCCGCGAAACAAGCTGCTGGAATAAGCAATGAGCTTGATCATACAATTTTTATTGTTGTTATTAATAAAATGCTTTTTTCCCACGGTGACCAACTCGCGTATGATGTCATTCATTTGGAGTCGTAATGTCTCACCTTCTTTTCTATATGCAGTTTTAAATCAACGAAATGACAGTTATATTCAGGACATGCTCTAATGCATTGATGCAACAAGGTTAATGTCTTTGATGGTAGCGTACCTACGTATTATTTGAACGCGCCTACATTGCCATACATTTTATTCCTTGATTGATTAGTATATTTTGGTGCATCTCGATTTTCATTTAACTAAATTGCATGGCACATATTGATTGCAAGTTTTAAATTTAAGTGTGTGTTTGTGTGTTTGTGTTTTTTCTTTCCGTAAATGGGTTAAAACTGCGACAGTTTAGATTGTTTTCTCAGAACGTTTTGCGTGAGATATTTTGTTCTCAGGTAGCTGTCTACTAAAATATCATATTAGAAATAAACATGTGATTATAATAATTATAATTTAGCTTTTTCGAATCCGAAATAAAAACGAAACCGCTGACTCGCTCAACAAAATCGTTTCATATTATTCTTTTAACTCTAATCACTTTAATCATAACAATTCATAATTATATATATTTATTTCATTATTATTAAAACGAATTGTTGTAAAAAATATGATCGTTTGGAAATATGTAATTTTGTGCGCGCGTATTAGGAAAAGAAGCAGCGCATTATATAAGTAAAAGTATACTCACTCACTTATGTGAAAATGATTTTCAACACAACACAAAATATTTGTTTTTTAATAAAATTTATTGCAAATGATGTGCACATACGAGCAGTTTGATATGAAATTAGAAAGCAAAACGCATTTTTTGTATACCTTTGTATAATTAATTTAATTGCAACGTAATCGCGTTCGAATGTTGTTCGAATGTATAACTCAAAATCGAATAGTTATTAATTAAGTTATAAGCAATCGCTAATCTCGCTCAATTTCCGTATATAAAATTAAAACTATTTATCAACAAAGCACAATCTGCACTAATAGCAAACACAATAAAATGGAAAGTTGTTGAAATTCGAATCAGAAAAAATCATTTATTTCAATTTAAAGTGTATTCCTTATTAGTTTAATTAAATAAAACTTTCTTGTATCGTTCGTAATAGTACAAGGCAAAAATACCGTTTTTGTTGTTACTTGTTCTGATTGATTTTGACGTTGATTCACATAACAAAATTGATAGAAAATATTGGGATACGTTGTGAAAGTCTGATTCAATTGATGGTACAAGAAAAAATGCTTTAATTTGTGAATGTAATCATGTTATTAGAATGACCAAAAAAACGTTTGTTTCGTATGAATCGACATCGAGCGTTATTTTTATCAGCACAACTTGTTATACATTGTGAAAGTTTAAATCAATTATCTTGCAACATAAAGCTCACATCACATGTACAAAAAGGATATTGTTATGATATGATAAATCGATAAAACTAATCTCTATTATTTGCAATCGTTATATAATAATAAATAAACATGGTTACAGTTAACATGCCAATCAATTACTTTGTAAAAACTATGCGCGATTATTTTAAGTGTAGAGATATTGGCGAGGAACTTAACAACCGCAAAAAGGCGATATCTTAGAAAAGTTTAACAGTTTCATGGCATTTAATTAGCTCGCTTGCACTACGACCTCTCAGCCTCTCTACCACCAACTAGATTTTATACAATATTATAAAACCATTAATTAGTTAGCCGTTTTTTTCTTCTCTCCACTTGAAGCAGTTGAAGCAGCCAGCGCGCACATGTTGTTATTCTTAATCAATACATACTTGCGCGCTCATTAGGAGATACCTTATTGTTTAATTTAATCCAAGTATAAAATTTGATTATATTCGTCTATTAATAATCGCTGATTTAATTAAATTTTATTGCTGCTAGATATACGTATAAATACGTGTATAAATCAATCTAAAAATAAATATTTACTGTGTATAAATAAAGTGTATAATTTTTATTTCATTTTAATTTATCAATGAGGTATTGTTTCTAATATAATTATAAAGCTATTATTATATCGTATTATGAAATATTTATATTAAAAGTGTTTCTTGTTTAAGGCAAAAATTTAATTATATATTATTTAAATAAGATTTATTCTTTGTTAGTTTATGAGTTATAAAATTAAAGCGACGCTCGAGGGTGAATATATTTTATATTTTATAATTACATGCATCACTTTATATCCATTGTGGTCATTTTTATCAATTAATTTTACGGCACGGCGAATTTATTGTGGATAGTATTTGTTTTATTAAAAAAAATTATTTAACTCTCGCCACTAAATAACATATGATTTAAATGGAATTTAATGTTTGTTAATTCATGAAATTACAATACAGCTCTAGGCTTTTGTGAGGTGTTTTTATTACTCTTTAAATTATCATTTTGTTTTATTATGATACATTTATAATTTCAAAATATTTAGTTTTTCCAACACAACTTTACAGGAAATTGATTTTTTCCATAATTTATTTACCTACATAATACATATTTGATGTGAGGCGAGCTTAATACCTAATAACAATCAAACGTTTTCCCACATTCCTCACAGAATAATTAAATTACACATGCTAGGATAATATTATTAAAAATTTAATGCTCATTCATAAATCTTCAAAGTGGATGTGGTTCTTTTTTTAAACTATTTATTACTCTAGATTTTGGTGTGTGTGTGTAATAAAAGCTATTTTTTGTAACAAACTTATTTTGAACATTGAATACATGTGTAGTAAATTATCCGACAATTTAGTACAAGTTTTTTTGGCGGGTAACTGTTTTTGATAGACTAATAAATCTTTGCAAATAAGCATCAAAAATCTAAATCATTCTCAGCTTGTGAGTTTTTTTCAGCCTAATCTATTTTTACATTTTAAACAATTTGTGAGGTCAAACATCTTTAATTTCGAACCTGCACCACCAACTTGCAACATCCTTTTTTCTGCATATGCTCATTTAAATGCAGCCGCACAATTTTTCGTGTTACATTAAAGTTTATTAAATTTGTTAATTAAAAAGTTGAGTTCAATTAATGAGTGTGAAGTTCCGCTTCGACAGCAGACACATGACTGACTTAATTAATACTTAAACGCGTAAAGAAATATGGAATATTCACACAAGCCTAGCTATATGTATAAATATCATTATTATTATAAATTGCAATTTTTTCACTTCCTTATCCACCGTTCATTTACATTTTATTGCAAAAAAACAGCTACGGCTCTTAACAAAATATCGATGAAAATGGCCAATCGCACTTAATATACTAATAACAAGTTTTGTATTACAATTAGCATGTTTGTATAATCGATAATGGTAATAATAGTGTCAGTCCGCTTATATCTGTATGTAAATACCTAAAAGACAATCAGATAAAACCGTTTAGCTATTGATAGATATCTGGACAATGGAAATAAAAACTTGTTATTATTAAAATTAAACATGTTGTAAAGGAAACCTTGAACACATTTATTAATTATAAGTTCGAAACTGCTCGTTAATTACGTAGGCATTAAAAAAGCCAACAATGTTAAATAATAATATCGGAGAGAAAAAAAAGCTACACAGTGCATGGCATTTAATCAACGTGAACTATTTTCATATTTTAATAAACTACGACTTGTACTTGCTTATGAATATTTATAATTTTTCTTTTATGTATATCACATTAAAATTTCTTGTTTTTTCCATTTTATACATATATATATGTATATGTATGGAAAATGTAAACGCTAGTGATATATTAGTCTTGGATAATCATGTATGTGCATATTTATTGTTTATTAAGGTGTGTAACATATTGTTTAAGACGATAATTACTTTATGTAATTGCTAATTGCATTCTTTCTTGTCGCACATGTACTAAGTGCCTGCATTCTTGTTGCATTTTATTTCATTGAAATCATACTATTAAAGTTTTTTCTTTTAATATTAATGTTTGAGAAAATTGTAAGTACGAAAATTACATTATTAGAAAATAAATGTAGGTATATATGGTACCTAGTGTTGTCTGTTAATTACATTTTTTTCATAATATTATAGTATATATATAAGGTGATAAATTATATTTTTGCTTCGCTTGAAAATGTGGGAATTTATTAAAATTAATCCGTCGATAGTTTATTTAGCAGCTTTCGTCATCTTCTAACGACATTAAAGTTTGGTTTAAAATTGCGGAAATTTTCTAACAGTTTATTTTAATAATTGAGTGTTGCTAACAATTTACTCTTACATAATAGACCATTTTAACAATTACAAGCTGCAACAAGTTGCTAAAAATTTACAGTTTTTAACATTCAATTTGCAGTAAAAGGCGAGACAACTTGGTAAAATGCATGTATTAATACATTTAGACATGCAATATTGATTGTAAGAAGTAAGTGTTAAAACTCTAACTACAGTATGAATTTTTAGAGGTAATGGTTTGAACAACAATTCGCAAATTGTAATATAAATGCGACAACAAAACAGTTAAGTTTTTTTTATTTTTTGGAAAACGGAAGCAAGTATTTTTGTTCCAAAATATTCTCACAATAAAAATAAGAGGATATTATCAATATCCTGCTTTGTAGTTACATTTAAATTCATTAAGCTCGTTTTTACATTGCTAAATAATTTACTTACTTTGAAAATATAATATAACTACCTACCAGTATTAGTGTTTTTATTGTTGTTGGCGTTGCTGTTATTGTAGTTGTTATGTTTATACTCGTACTTATTTACCCATCTGGCATTCTATAGTAAGTCACCTTTATCTACAATATGATGTATTAGAAACAAACATTTAATCAGATACTTAAAAAGACTTTTATTAATTTTCATATTTTAAGCCCATAACGGTGACAACAAAGTAGGTTAGGCTTGAACTAAATGACCTTACGACCTAATGACTCAACTATTGCTAAATTCCAAAAATCGGCTTCTTGCATACTTGTACTAGTACAAGCAGCAGTTTCTGCCAACTACTACACGACAATCAATTGAAGAAAAAAAGGCTGTTTCTACGGTAGTAAATCTTTATATGACAATTACTATTCTAAATGCAGATGAATGGAATTGTATTTGATTCTAAGAAAAGCTATTTGCTCATTGGAAATGAATACAAATTAACCAATCGGCGCAAAAAAATATTTATGCGTATGTAAGTAATTCCATTTGATAGATAGATAGATTAGAAAGCGTTTTGATGTTGATGATGATGATGAGTAATGAAATAACATGAGGATAATATTTATCAATGTGCTATAAGATAGTATGAATTAATTATCAATTAAATTGATTATAATATTGGCCTTCGGAATTGAATGATGTCGCCAATCTCCGCTTATATGGAAGTACGTTATGTCGATACTGTCGTATTGTGCTTTATAACTTCTAAATGCAAGTAGCTTTTCCAAATAAAAATAGTAATAATAAAAAAAAGAATTCTATGCGGTATCTATGAGTTTTTAATTCTAATAACTCTCGGATAAATTATGATGCCTTTAAGCGACCACTTGCGTTTAGTTATTGAATTATAGGATTTTATAACCTTAAAATATTTACTAGACATTTATTACAAGCTCTTTAAAAGCTTACGGAAAAGTTGAAAGCTTAGTTAATTTGAATATTTGCTAATAAATAACTACTTATATTCAAATGCTTGATCATATTTCTAATTACTTTTTTCAGACAAGCTTAAATAAAAATAAATAATACCTTACTACTTAATAATTGACAATCAATAAATTATCGTCAAATGCACACTATACACAATATAAATAAATATTGTGTTTGTAAGCGAATTTTTAATAACCGCGCGCTTGAAAACATATACCTAGCGCTTTTCTTTAATTATTTTTTAAATGAGTTTTATGAAAATTGACTGGGACTACCGTACCGCACAAACGTAGAAAAAAAAAACAATTGAAAATGAAATAAAATGAACGCTAAGTCTATGGTTTTTCTAATGCATGCTTGAACTTATTAGTTCCAGCAAACTGTCTGTGAATAACACAAAAAATGGCAACAAATAAGGAAGTTTTTATTTTCGTCTAGTGAACGGCAACGTCCGTATTTTTCGCTCTATAATTATTAATGCTATGTATATAATATTGTGTAATAAGCACATTTCTAAATGCACAACTATGGTTTTTTTAAAGATTTTTTATAAATGAATCACCATCGTTAATTGCTTTTTTACATGATTTTATTCAATTTGCAATTGCCCGTTTAGCTAATAATCGTGTCCGTATGGTTGCTTCGCGTTGCTTTGCCTTGCTTTGCCTTGCTTTTTTTGTGAACATTGCGCTTTATGGAAATTATTTATGGTTTTTAAAATATAGGTTAGGTTAGGTTTCAAAATGCAACTTTAAGTGATGTTTTGCAAGCAATTAGCTGTTACATTAAGAATTATTCTTATGTTTAAGCTGAATAAATTATTGATACAAGTATGGCAATTAGTCGCCTGTTCTTTTTCTTTTTCTTTTTCTTTAATATTGATGGAAATTAGATAATAAAAATGTAGATTAAATAAAAATGCAAATGAAATGGCTTTATTTTTTGTTGGTGTTACTTAATAGTTTTTTAGCCAATTAAATTCGCTTATTTTTACTTTTCATTAAACGATTTTGGTTGCGCTTCTCATTTATACACACCACAAAATGTATATAAAGAAAAATTCCAGACCAATTCCAAAGATATTTAATGTACGCTTTAAACAAAAACGAATCGAAACCACGAAAAAAAAACAATTTTGTTTTTCAATTCGTATATATACTTACTTTATATATATATATATATATATATATATATATAAAACGAAACTGACGAAACGGAAAGAAATAAACGAATAACAGCATTTTTTTCACAGTTTGTTATTTTATCCAATTAATTTTAATATAATTGACTTTTCGTTTCGTTCGTTTAAATATGTCAAATATTTTCCTTTGTTTTAATTAAGAGGAGGACGACAAGTTCGGTGATCAAGCTCGACAAGGATGCACAAAAAATTGTTTAGTTTCGTTCACTGATTCATTTCAGTTTCTAAAAGAGGGGAATGCATTTTCAAAAGTGCATCTGCCTTTTTTGTCAAAGGTCAAACTGCATTAATGAAGTGTATTAATTACTCGCGTCTATTTTCGTTATTAGATGTAGGATAGTAGACACGGCAATTTATAAATTTTTGGGTTTGAGGTCATTGTCACAAAACGATTTTTTTTATTTTGCTTCTTTATCATAAATAAGAATAAATTTAAATTTGATAAATAGGTAATTAATATCAATAAATAATATTTTTAATTACATCATTAGATATTAATTTAATAGGAAACATCAAATTTGGTTTTATTATATTGTTAACATTATGTGGGTGACAATTTTATTGAAATTTTATTTAAATATGTTCATTACATCACTCTTTAATTGTATAAGTAATAATTTCTTTTTATTTATATGGATATATTTGATTTTATCTTGAAATATTTACTTAAAAAATATTGCAAGCGTGTTTATTCTAAAAACAATGTTCATTCTGCAAACACGAATTCTAATTAAATACGTTTCTAATTTAAAATGGCAGCTAGTTTGTTGAAATATAGATTTATATTTTGCTTCGAAATATTCATTAATAATAATTAGCAGCCAAAAACACTACAAGTGTCCCAAATTAAATTGACATTAATGATTAATATTCCCGAAGCAATTAATAATTTATTTATCTCATACATGACCAAATGTGTTGATATTAATTATAATTATGCAGTATTTGAAAGTATATAGTATAAAATTAATTTATATGTTGTAAATATAAATTATTGGTTATAACGTGGAGATTATATTAGTTTAATTAGTTTCTTTATGATAAGATGCGCATCAAACACTACGCGGGCAATGCGAGAAAGAGTTATTTCCATTTTATTTCGCTTTATTAATTTATCGCTCCAAAAACGAAATTAATTTTTTTGTACGCAGGTGTTTTGATTACGTTATGATAAAGTAATTTATAACAAAGCAAAATTTTCATCGGCAAGAAGACGGCAAAAATTAAATTAAGAAACATAATTTGCAGGTGGTTAAAATATGTCTATTCGTATGCAAATTATAAACCAGTTTGATATCGTTATCAAATATGTAATGACACGTTGAAAATGATCAAATTTCAGAAATGAAAAGGTTCAACAACATTTTAATGATCATCTACCTTGTAATAAATTTCAACTTTTTGTATCATTCTCTTTTTGGTAAACATTAATTCGGATGCTAAAAATTTATTAGAACGATTTAATTGGGTGTCATTTTAATTATACCGTTTTATTGTGTGTGAAGGTTCATATTCGTATTCGTATTGTGAAAGTAGAATTTTTGATGAAAAATTGGTTTTGAAAGTACTTTGAGAATGCGCTGCTAGGATGCTAGGTACTGCGGTGAGTGTAATAATCACTTACAGAGGTAATTAATAAAATGTTCTCACGTCCAGTAGACTAAAAAAATACAAAATATTTTGCGCGATGTTTAAATTTAAAACATGATCTTAACGCAGACACATTTCATGTTTATGAATCTGTTTAAAAGGATTATAAGCGAATATGCTATGAATTTATAATTTTTGCAAGTATTAAAAATCGGCACATGGGTATGGGTTTTTGTGTGATACATACATACATATTAGCTATATATATATTAAATATAAAATTTTGCATTTCTTCTTAATGTATCTACTATATAATTTCGTTGCCAAAATTATGTAAAAATGAATGCAAATCAAAAGTAAAATTATTGTTTTAAAATTGTTGCGCGCTTATCACATTAAGATATAATTTTCTTCTTCTTTGATCCTTTTTAAATTATGAACCTACTCTTACATAAGGTGGTGTGGTGTGGTGGTATGAAAAAATAAAATACTAAAAATATATTAAACTCATCCTTGAAAGTTATAATAAAATATTCTGAAGCAATTTTATATAAATTAATGTTGAGGGTGCTTACATACAAAAGAATGTTAAAATTGCGCAATTATTATTTAAAATAACATTTTTATAAAGACGTAATATGATAATATATAAATTGTAATAGCGATAAAAAATATTGTGTGATTATTAAATGGTAAGGATAATGAGTATGAATTTTGTTGTTTGGTTAATTAAATAGCAAATATGAATGGTTGTAATGTGAAGAGCGCGGCTAATATGCGCGCTCGTTCTACCTTTTATAATACAAAATCAGGTTTCGACAATAAACTAAATATCAGCTGGTTTAATTGGATGGGAACCAAAAACCCAAAGACTTGTCTAGACCGATCGACGGGTGGTGCAAAATACTCTCGGCTATGTGATCACCCATCCTTCTTCATAAAAACCCTTTTTCTCTTTCTTCATCTCCACACACAACCAGCAACACTTACACACATACACACACACACACACACACACACACACACACACACACACAAACTAAAAGAAAAACTTTTAATTAAAATAACTTGAATGATTTTATCTGATACTTTTACTATATACCAACATATAATGAACCATTTCTAATAAATTACATTTTGGGGCGCTTTTTTTTCTCTCATTTTTGTTTTGTCTCGCATCGATTTATCGCTTGCATGAAAAACAAGTTTATTTCGCCATTCGACCCATAATGAGTGAGTAATATTTAAAATGAAATCACTTTTATTAAGACTTACACTTTTATGTTCACAACTTTTATTCGAATCGGCGTTTTAAAAAAGTTATCACCTTTCGAACAACGCGGCTTGCCTGCTGCTGCTGCTGCCTAAAGGCCTAGTTAGGGGCGCGTGCTAGTGACTATACAATTTAATTTCAACTACCTAGTCCTAAAAATTATAAATAACATTATATATGGAAAGTAGATTACTTATATACAATACTATATCTACAATATAGAATTTTTATAAAAATGATTATTTCAGTTTACTGTGAAGAAGTGTTTAGTTCAAATACTATAATTACTATTTTACTGCTGATTACATATTAAAATGTCAAAAATATATTTTCCTGCAATGACATGGTTATTATGTGCTATAAATCCAACGTGAAATTATCGTAATTATAATGCTAGTTTAATTTAAATCAACAACAAAAGCATTTCCCTCCGCCTGATTGGCAAACTGTTTATTTTATTATTTTATTTAAATGGCTTTTAAATATAATTAGCGTTCACTGTTGAGAAGCATAATAAATATATAAACAGAAATGAATTAGTTGAATAATAAAATCGACTTTTGTTTAAATAACGTAGGCGGATTTACTAACGAAAAAAAATTGTGAGGCAATTTTCTAAATGTTAGGAATTTGCTTTTGTAATTTGAATTTGCTTTATCATCTGTAAAATTAACATAAAAAACGCAATTATTCCTAATATATTATTATATTTTGTTATGGGAAAGTCTAGCATCCATGAGTTTTCAATTTGGAAACTTGGAATTCAAAAATAGAAATTGAATGTAAAATTTTATTATATCAAATTAATTGCTTTTTCCGTGTATAAACAAAATTAAATTTTATTGTTTTCAACTATGTAAACATTATTTTTAAGTTATAGTGTTTATTTCATCAACTTGTGTTATGTTATGTAACTGGAATATTGAAAACATGGAGAAATTTCTGTTTTCATACCTTAAACAAAATTGCCAGATAATTAACAGCAAATTGTTAGTAAAATCGAAATATTAGATCGTAAACATTTTATAACTTTTTTTTCTTCTAACAAAAATCTTCTATGTAGGTATCATAAATAAAACATGAGAAGAGTTTAATAAATTTATGCAAAATTAATTAATTTCAATATCGAATAAATATTGTGAAATGCATTAAAACTCTATTTTAGTTGTGATAGAGAAATTAATTACAAAATTTGTTGGTTTTGTAAATGTACATGCAAACCATTGTGGGTTTTATCTTTTTATAAACACGTCACATCATAATGTTATTAAACTTTTCAATTAAATAAAAATATAATGTTGCGCAATAGTAATTTTAACATAACCTACATTCGCCAGAAATTAAATTTTATAGTTTACCACGTTAACTTTCAGATAAGATAATATTGTAGGATGATAGATGGATGTAACTCTAAGTACACACATTCGTATCCATTTTAATTTCAATATTAGAATAGAAATAATTCTGACATGAGATTACAAGCAACAAAATTATTGTCACTTTAAAATTTCTCAACAACAGTCATCAGGAAAGTTGTCGCACGCGATCCATGCATGTCGTTTTTTTATTTTAATTGCATCATCTCATATGCAAGTAAGTCTACGTACGGAACTATAAAGATAAACATCTTACATTTGGGCTTAACAATTAAATGTACTTATAATTAGAGGAATTTTTTATTCGCTGAACTGCATTGAAAGGTTAAGAGTGTGTTGTATGTTAATTGAATTTTCCACTGACAATCATTAAAGCGCTCCTCACCGTCTGTCAACCAGTTAACGAAATGACATAATGCCTTTTGAATAAAAAAACCATTCAATATATGTTTCTAACCTAAATTTCATGAAAATTCTCACGCAGCTGACCCCCATATCCTACATATTCAATCACATCTGCGATAGAAATCTATCCACATATCATCTTTTATCGAAAATCTAACACCACGAAAAATGGGAATAAATGAGACACGCGCATTGTCATTCCGTATTACTATTTAACAATGACTGTTGTTGAGTCGCGTATTTAAACAATTTGTTGTTTTATCATTCTACCATATAAGCCGCATTGTTACTTAAATGCACATCTTAATAATAAAGTTACTAAAATGGTAATGGCGCTTACAAGTTACTATTTTCGCATTCCGCTTATATTCTTTTTTCGTTTATGTATGGTGAAGTGTGTGAAAGTTGTTTGCATTTTTTATTTCGTTTCTTAATAAACTGATGACGATTATATTTGTAAATTTTCAAGATAAACGATTTGAATTTTACGATGTTTATAAAATTTTATTAGAAATTCGAAAATCGTTTCATTTGTAATCAATATGCAATTCGCATTAACTCCAAAATTAAATATTTAAATTAGAATTCGATGAATAAACATTAGAAAATTTATTCATTTGCCGGGTAATATACCTACCCGGATTTTTTTCTAGCAATAATCATTAACCCACATCTAATAATTTGGTAGTTTTTTGCAACCGCTTTTTATGGGCGTAACATTGCTTGCTTGAATTAACTTATAGTATTTAATCTCTATTATAGGATTATATGAAAGTGAGTTTTTTTAAGGTAGTAAGTAAATAATTTAGCGCATTTAATAATTAAGATTTTTCATATCAATATGTCTCAATAAAAAATGCAACATTTTAGTTGTCATCTGTTAAGTGGCTTTAAGCTACAACAAAATTTAATTAAATCAAATTGATAGAGAAGCTAATGGAATCGATAGGGAACAATCAACGACGAATAAGAGAGCAAGAAATTAAAATGTAGGTTTATGAATGGCATACACCCTGTATTTAGGTGGTGTTGGCAGATAAACTTCATGCATTATTGATGAGCAAACGATTAAAAAAAAAGACTGAAAAAGAAAATAAAAAAGAATTAACTATGTTACTTTTATCCGACCTGTCGTCGTAACATAAATCTAAAACTTAATGGATGTTGCATAAAATTCTTTTTTACTTACTCACACATACATACACATAAGATATAATAAAATACTTTATGATATATCCCAACAACAAACAGAGAAAGCTGTCAATGTTTTATTAATAGTAAATATTATTCAATGAGATTTCTAATAATTCCAACACAAACGGTTTAATTGACTAAATTCCATTTGGACATAATTATTTATTACATTGCATGCGTCTTTTTTTCTACACAAGTGTAGAAAAAAAAATTAATCGTCAACTTCATGAACACACGAAATAAAAGTATTGACATGAAATTTTTATATAGCGCCAGTAGATGAAGGCATTTTAGGATTATACACACTTCCATTTAAATGAAGATCGATTTTAATCGAAGCTTGGAGCGTAAAAAATCAATCTGATTAAAGCGTTTGATTTAAATTAGATTAATGCGATGCTATTAAAATTATTTACATACAGTAACTAAATGAAAAAGAGATGATGCCGTATTCATGCATCACTAAAATGTTTATACGCTTTGAATGTGAAATTTTATTTTTCATAAATTTGAATAATAATAATAAAATGGTTTAAAGTAGCAGCAGTTAAACAGTCATTAGTCAAAATTATTATTTCAAAGGCGAGTTAATGATCATCTTCTGCTTTTTTGTGTTGAATATATGTAGATCGTATGCTTATTTTAAACGTTTAATCACATACGATGGAAATGGTCTTTTTCAATATGTAATTAAGTCTTAAAAATATATTTTTTCTATATTTAACTAATTTGCTTTTTTTGTTGCTGCTAATTTCTTGTTTAAAATGAATTAATTTTTTGTTTATTAAATAAGTGTTTCACTTTTTATTAAATGCTGTTCCATTTAAATAATTAGGTGGTTTTCGCAAAAACTTGCGCGCCGAATAACCGATCGTTAAATTAATTATTATATTGTCTCTTGTTTTTTTTTATTTACAATAGTTAGGTAACATAGCTATGTAAGTACATACATACTAATCGTAAGTTAAATATAACATAGGTACATTGAAATTTTAAAATTTATATAAAGCATTCTTTGAATTGCACATTAAATTTTACAAGCTTTCTTCTTCCATGCAATAAAATTTTAATATGAAATAAACAATCTTTGCAATTAATCTGAAATAATATTTTCAGATACAAGTTATTATTGCATTTTTAGCACGTTCAACAGCATAATACAACATAATTCTATTTAGAACGTAATTAAATCGTATAACGGTGTACGAAAGCAGTCGAAAATATAGGAGGTACCTACATATAATAATAACTCATTTATTGGTAGTTGATAGAAAAAATAAAAGTCTGTGTGGTGCAATGTCATACGAAAAACTTTTTATTACATTAACTTACTGGACGTGAGAGTCATCAATAAAACATTACACAAAAAACCTGTTGCATGTTTCGTGATTAGGCTGCAAGCGAGCTGCAATTAAGCATTTTTTCAACTTAACTTTAAAGACAATGGTTATTTTGTGTGATTGATATTTAGTGATTGGAAAGTAGTACGTGAGATAACTCGTGCTGTGACATCAAAGAATTTATTTGCAAACACGTTTTTTTAAGTTAGTTACAATTCATGTTAGATAATTAACAGAAAAATGCAAGTTAGGTGTTGTTGCGCGTTCACTAAAAATCAATTAACTTAAATTGCGCTGGCAAATAATTGAAACGATGATGCATACGGTGAAAGTGAATAATTTAGGGTGAGTCTCATCGCTTGTAGGTGTTATGCCATTTTCTAACAACTACGAGTACGAGCAGATACTTACATGAACATATTTTCTCACATTTAATAAATTATTGTTATAGATAAGTGTAAAATTCTCTAAATATGCGTGTAAATGATTCGGATTTTTTATTTTGTAAATGCTTTTCATGGTTGCTAAGTGTACGGCATTTTTTATTAAAATCGAATTATTCTTAAAGCGTTACATAAGCTTTTATTATTAGAGCAACTTTTTATTGTTGCGCTAGATATTAATAGAAATTTTTTGATGTTTTATTTAAAATTCTTTTGTGCCGTTTTTTTTTCTTCAAAAGCGCCTTTTTTGTTGAGGTTCACGTTCGTCGTGTAACTGAGCGTTGAAGTTCAATGAACAATCTAACAAATTAATTAAATTTTCTTAAAAATTAACGTAAAGTAACGAATTAATCACTGTCAAATATTCAACGCTAGATAAATCATGTGCGTTTGAAGACGAACATGACAAAAATAGTTTAGGGTTTGCATCTTGCTCGTGAATTCTAATCATTTGAAGAAAAAATATTTACAAATAATAAAATTTATACCGATTGTGGGAATGTTTTGGATAAGAACGTCCACACAAGATAGATGAATATCTATATTTTAACGAGAACTCACTTATTATTCAGTAAACTAACTCGCTACTTGATGTTGTATATCAATAAGGATATTGTTCAACGTACGAAGAATAAATTAAATTATTTGTACAAGTTCAAGTTTGATAACGATGAACGCAAATACGAAAATATTGTCGGTTTGAAACTCTCACAGTTCGTGTAATATACCTTCTGCAAGAGTGTCACACCGAATGGTCATTTTATGGTTCACTCTGAAAGTAATTACACACTTAAATATTGTCACGTACAACACATCTTTCATTAATTTTACGTTACAAACGAATAAACGAAGACGTGCTTTTATCCAACAACAACGGCGAGGAATGAAGTGCGCTTTCAACAAAAAAAAAAAACATAACCAACAGCAAAAAATATAATAATGATAATGAACAACAATAGATAAAATTAGATGAAAATTGTACGGCGGCTACGCAACAACGATACCGTATAAATCTCCATTAACCATAGGCGTTCGCCTATTAATAATCGAAAATTTGTTCGATACCACATATTTAATTAAAAGAAATTAATTGCCAATGTTGTAGCCAATAAATTTCGTTAATTTTTAGTATGCCAGTCATAAATATAGCATTATCAATATAAATAAACTAATCTGATGGAGGTAGAAAAAATTGTCACTAACATAAAGAAACCATTTTAACGATGGGTGCTCGCGCGCAAATAAAAAAAAGGCTAACGAAACGACCCGCTGAACAACATTAATTACTTAATCTATCAGATAAAGCGTCCATCGTATTTAAGGAACAAACAAAAAATAAATTAAAATGACCAATGCATGCTTTGTCCGTCGTCGTTCGACGACGGCCTAGCTTCGTTTCGATGACGATGACGATTATGGGGAATATTTTAACAAAACGGGTGGTCAAATTAAACAATTGTTTATGGTAATTTTATGTATTTTATTTGATGCTAAAATCATGCTTCCTAAATAATGAACGATTCTTCAATTGTATTCTCGGCCTTTTTAACAATGAAGGGATGAAGCTTAAATTTAAAACAGCTGGTAAATTATAAAGTCATTTAAATACAAATTATTTTTTTATTTTCGACGGTATTGTTTGACGAAAAAGCACGTGCTTTTAGCGTTGTTGCCACACTCAAGCGACAAATATTTTTTTATTATTTTAAGTATTAGATTAAATCTGTTTTTTAATGATTATTTTGATTCGACATATAATATTGTATAATACTTAAATTGTTTATAAATGAAATGAACTATATTGAAACTGTAATAAATACTTTTCAATATAATTAACTCTCAGATCTAAATACGCATAATTTTATTAAGTAAGTTGATATATCGATAAAACGTATACACATTTTCTTTATAGAATAATAATAACTTCAAACTATGTTACTCATCGATGAATGCGGTGATGTGTTACATTTTTGCTAATGGGATGTTAAAATGTTTATTGCCGTCAATTAATAACTATTATTGAATAGTGAGAATCGCAGAGTTGTTATTTAAGAAAACAAAAAATTGGTTTGATTGGCTAGCAAGTAGATTGCTACTTCTTCTAACAAGTGTGTGCGCAGCAATAAATTGCACCGTCACATTTAATTAACGAAAAACCAATCATTTACAAGTTTCGTTTATGATCGTTTTGCTTTAGTTTTTATTCGACAATGCTAATTGGAAAGATGAATGTGCAAAAGCCTACTTTTGCACTTGTGCTAATGGTTTGATAAACAAGAGCTGAGCAAAAACTAAAACGCAATGTGTCTTGAAAATATGAGCGCGCATCGCAGATGTTTTAAATTGTTAAAATTATTATTAATAAATAAATATAAAAAAGAAATTATACACACGTTGGCATTAAGATAGTAAGATATGATGGATTGTTGCGTTGGTTTACGGTACTTGCTTTCATATACATCATGAACGGCTACAGCATGAGTTTAAAAAAATGAGTAACGAAAGAAGAGAGGTAAGGTACAAAAAGACGACAAGGATGATGGTAAAAAAATGCTCGGATGGTATTATATATTAAAAAAGAGCTTGCACGTTCATAATCCATATTTTACAGATTATAGATTATGCTTTCTAATAATCATTATCGATTTTGTTTTCGTTTTTGTAGACAACTCGCGTATTTATCTAATTAATCAAAGCTGTTATTTTCTTCATTTACTGTAGCTTATATTTATTATGTTGTATGTGTAACATAATAAATATGTGTAGGTACGTAAATTAGATTTTACGTTAATTAATTTTTGTTAGTGGAAATGTAATGCATCAACAAAGTTAACAATACAAGCGGAAAATTGGCCAACGTTGGTGGTCAACTCCAATAATCCGAGACCAATTTTAATTATTCCCAATGCGCGTTTATATATATTATGTGTGAGTGTTGTATACATGAAGAAATCGTTTTTTGTGAGTGCTGTGTGAGTGTGTGCATTGTTGCTGAGCTTTTTAATAGGTGATGTTGATAAGCTGAATTGTGATTAGATTAGAAAATCAATTTGAACAAGTTGTTAAAAACGTTCTCACACAAAATAATTATTTTAATTGCTAAAATTAAATCTTTTATGATTGTCAGTTAATACACTGTCCTATTGTGTATTCAACTTGATAGAATTTATTAATCAAATGCTACAATAATTATTTCACGAAGAAAGATATGTATTCTACAATGTACTCGTCGTATGTACCTAACTACAATTAATATTTATTCAATTTGATATATGTACCTATAATTGAAATGTGTAATTATAGAATTTAGTATAAAATGGATTTTATTATTATTTTATTTAGCCTTTCTATGATAGGTATTTGAATAAATTCATTCGAAGGTAATAACAGGCAGAAATAACAGACGCTTGACTCAGCCAAAAACTATTTAACAAATTTAACGATACTTATAGGTACAGTACTAATAATCTAATCAATCTTCGTTTATTTTTAATGTAACATACGGGAAACTAGAATTCGAAGAAAATAAAATTATTTAAATAAATTCATTTTATTAATCAATCACGTGTTTAGTTTAATACGTTCCGAGTAATCGTAAGAATGTAATCGACGATTTCTCAAGAAGCACATTGGAATTAAAATTATTAGCAATTTTCAATACTTAATCGAGCACATACCTATTTTAATTAGGTAATATCATACAACACTTTAATCCGTGTAAGATAGTAAACTGTGTTAATAAAAAAATTGTTAATTGCGCAAAAAATGATATTGGAGAGTCATGATCTGGCACATTCTTACATCTAATATTAAAAGGATAAACTAACCTAATTTTTAAATTTATTTAATTTAAACTTGTTACGGATCTATTAATCTAACGTGAGCTAATCAGAAAAAAACAACTTAATTAAATTGAAAGTGAAAATTTTAGTGTCATACTTTTATAAAATATAATTTAATATAAATTACAAACGTAGATATTATTTTGCAATTTCTTACAAACATTATGTTAATATTAATTATTTGAGAGAAAAAAAATTACATACAACCATTTAATTTGAATATTGAATATTATACAATAATATCCAACAGTTTAAATAAATTATGATTAATTTGATATTAGAAAATTTGATAAATGAAGCCAATTCTGTTGTTATAAAATATTGACAGATATAATTTGTTACGCAAAATATAAGTCTAAGTAGTTTATGAAAGATACTTTTTGTAATTTATTTATAATTATGTTAATGCAAACGAAAGCAACATGAATGTGATGTCGATGGAGATGGATAGGTAGAATTGATTTTGAAGCGATTGCGTTCACTCGCGCGCGCTTCATATTGATGTTTTTACAAATGAATATCGATGCTAATATGATTGGTCAATATCATTAATAATTGTCTGTTTGATTATGCTAGTTTAATTTTTTATCTTTATAACATGCTCTTGCCTCACTTTTCTAACTACCACACGTACAACATATGTTAATGTGCTTTTTGCATTTTAAATTATTTTGCGCCTCTTTCAATTCTCGTACATGTATAGTTTTCTAGCTGACCAAACTGTAGTAGAACGTTAAATTATTCAAACAAATACCTTTTTTCTTGCTTCTGATAGGAAAATAGAATCGTAAATTATTAGACCAAAACTCTTTAGTCGTGAAATTTACATTTTAAAACGCTTAATTTATATAACAACTTAATTAATTAAGTTTTAATCCAAAGTCAAGGCAAATCGTTAAAGTGAGACCACAAAGACATGTTGATTTAGGAAAATAAAATTTAAATTTTTGTTTTTATTAGATACCTACAACAATGATACAATGAAAAGCAAATAATTGGTTAATAATAGCACACAGGATATTTATTAAAAAAAGAACTCTTGACTCAAAAATGAGTAGAAAAGCATCAGTTATACCTACTTATGATTGACAGCAAAGTAAACGTTTAACTGCAGTATTGTCTATTTCCTAAAAGAACAATAACATTCAGACACAAAATTTCCTTATTCATTCATGCTGTATAGTATGTTTTTTTGAGGTAAATGCACGAAAATTAATGCCTCCATCTGTTTACGTCTAATTTAAATACATATTTGCATACACACACAAACACAAAAAAACGCTCAACTTCTTGGAAAGCCGCACCGCTCAATTTGCGGCATGCTAAATGCAACGCGAAAAATATACCCCATGCACAATGCCAATGTCCATGTGAAAGTGCAACAATAGCTTTATTATAGCGCCCCATTTTTTCGTGTCTCTCATATATATGTATATATACTTGTACGAATACGCAAATCGCTTGGGATAACATACTGTAGGCTGTAGGCTGTAGGGTGAGAACCGTATTCCCTCGAGCCATTTTAAATCCAATCCACACTCACTCGAAAACTTGTTGAAACAAACATTTTATTAAAATTAATTGAAAAGGTATGTTGGATGGTAAAAAAAGGTTGCCACACAAGGGGCCCACAAGCACGCAAATCGCTTCATCTCTATCCTGTTCGTACGCGGATAATGAGATGAAGTGAAACGAATGAAAATTGAATCACTTGCCAAGGCTACTTGCAAATAAAAATTCATGCGCGTTGCTTTTGTTTTTTCTTGCTTTTTTATTATATATGATCTTCATTCTTCAACATTTTCAAGCTATAAATAAAATTTCTTCATGCGTGCGGACCATATTTATTTAATTGATTTTATAAATTCACTAAGTTTTTTTGTTCTGCTCCGAAAAAAATCATAAATTTATATCGTAGACATGTTTAATTAATGATTATCTCTTATTTATAAACTATGTAAGCTAATCTAAATGATTAATCAAAGTTTTAATGAGTTAGGGTTTAGATTTAGATAAAATGTTAAGTTATTCGAGAAATTTTACTGTTGTGATATAAAAGAATTAAATTAGTTCCCAAAAATGTTTACAAATTATAAACAAATGCTTTTTCACACACAATTTTGCAATAAAACATACATATACTCATATACCTATATTGTAGTAGTGGAAGCATATCTATTCAATTATAAATGCTATAAAATCATTTATTACGATTCAACGTATGTATGTATACATATAGCTATGTGTACATATTTTGAACATTTCACAAATTTCATTTCAATTCGAAACTTTATCAAGCAATTTTATTGTTTTAATCACAATACATCATTAATATGCCTTTTTATATTTTTTGACAGAAAAAACATTAGAAAACGTTATTGCTACAGAGTAACAATTAATTTGAACATAGCTATAGTATGTAGTACGGTTAATAAGCATACTAAAAAATAAGCTTAACTTTCGAATGATTACTAAATATAATATATAAAATATAGGTATAGTAGCATAGCATATCATATAAAGTTTACTGTTTGCTGTAATGTTACAAATTATAACATCCACTTTTATTAAATATAATACTGTGAGGTAATCAGCCCGGTTTGCAATAGTAATTTCTGACAAGTATAAATTTAATGCGTTTAAAATATATATCTACTACTATCTACTAGTTGCTGTTGTTGTTGAAAAAATAAAACGATAATCGCCGCTGAAAGCTTTCCTTTTTTCTCCATTATGTTTATAATAAATAAATCATTACATATTTATATAAAACAATGATTTTACATTAAATATATCAAAGAAAACAATCTAAAACAAGTAATGAATGACTTACCAAGGCTACTGATCAAGCTAAAAAGAATGAAGAAAAAACCTCAACAATTTTTTTGTTGTAATCTCTATCCTTCAACATATCAAGCAATAAATAAAAGTTTCAATGCGTGCGCACCATACTTATTTAATTGAACTTCAATCTTATTGTTAATATTTCATTACTTTTTGTATTTTATTCATCATCAATGCTTCCACCAACTCATTCCATAGCTTTTTTCTCTCTCATCATATGCGAAACTTGAATTATTATAGCGAGTAATAAAATTTTATGTACTTTATGAATTATGTGCTTTTATTGGAATACAATTCAATGGTTAGATAGTGCGCCACACCGTTTTAAATAATAATAAAAAACGCGCATAACTCAAGAAGTGCATTTCATGTAATCCTTTTTTTGTATTAAATATACAATCTTAAAACCTCACAAGTTGTAACTTTTCCATGAAATGTACGATTTTACACTATTTCATGCCGCTTATGAAACCGCTTTGTTACAAACTGTTTTTTCCCATTCGTAAATGAAGTGTCAATCAAAATTACATCTCACACGCGTGGCCTCTTGCATATTAATTCAGCGTTAATTGGTTTTTTCTTTCCTCGTTTTGGATTTAAATTTAGTGCTCGCACGCGTTTCATGCTTTCATTTTATGTAAATGTGGAGTTTGTGTGTGTGTGTGTGTGTGTGTGTGATGTAACAACCAACAACAACCAACTATACACACCAACATCGTGGATGGATATGGGTTACGGTGTTCATTTCGCCCTGAGGAGAGTTAGGGTTGTGTGTGGTTCGACTACCTGTCGGATACGGTAGCGCGCCTTAAGGCTTCTCACGCCACATTTATCATCAGTACCGTTCAATGGTTAAAGAACTATCCTTTGGAACGGATTTAATAAGGAGATGGAAAATCATAGGCGCCCGCAACGCGCCACAAAAATCAAATTACTTACAACTATTTAATTATGCAAAAATTATACATATACAGTTTTAATGTGCCGTCCAACTTTTCTTCGCTTCTTTTCTTCTCTTCTCTCTTAAGTCTACCGACTTTAATTAAACATTCAAACACACACTCTTGCGCAAACAACCCTATCAACAAACATTTATAATTTTATTCATATAATTCACACATAGGTACCTATATACATATTAATATCTATCGTATACGTATATATATTTTCATTACAATAATAACATAAACATTATAAATATTAATTTCGAATGTAATACTATTCTAACTAATAATTAATTAAATCAATCTAGATGTCTGAGCAATTGCTTTGAAGCAGACGTACTAATATAAAATTTAACACGATATTTAATAATAAAACAATTTTTAACGATGGAATTTACAATATTCTCGCGTGCTACATCAAAGTTTAATTTTAAGAAATTACAAAATATGATAAATCATTTTTTCTTTTAATTTAACTGCTTGGCTTGAATCTGTTTTTAAATTAGGAAGAATTTAAATGCATCAGCATCAGCATCATTGTTAAATTACCTTAGTGGTAATACGTTAAATAAAAAATGTTATTTACATTTTATGCGTGCTTAGGCATTAAACTTCTAAATCTTGTCGGAGAAAAAAAAGGAGGCCCATCGTTGACAATGTGTATACGAGTATAGTGTTTAAGCATTTACGCTAACATTCTTATTAAATGACGATACATTAACGTTTTTATGTTGCATGTAATACATCATAATGACTGAATAATCTCTTTATTATTTATTACCGCTCAGTTTTTTCATCTGTTACTGACTGACTTTGTATAATTTACTTACAATAATTTTTTGTGGACATTATTAAAGGTTGCTACGCATATTCATGTATAAAATTAATAGAAAAAAGCCGGTTAAGGGTATTTAACCACTATAAACTGTAAAGTCACGATAGTAAATGAAGAATGCACGCCACTGTCGGTATTTCATGGACGAACCATCGCATCGATGTATATTATTAAGGGCCCATTACCAGCAATGGCACATAAACAATAGCTGTGCTTCTACACTATAATTTCGACAGTATTTTACAACGCTAAAGTAAATTGCTTGTTAGACAATGCATTCTATATAAGTCTACAGCGCACCAATATATTTCTTTCAAATTAAAAAAAATCATTATGGAAAATGATACTTATCTTTTTAATCAATTTTTATGGTATACAAAAAAATGTAACAACGAATAAATTCGATTATAATTACAATTTAATAATCACATCATCAAATATTCAAAGAAATTTAATCGAGCTTTAAATTATAGATAATTCCCGCAACCGAAAAAAAATCATGTTATGTCTCAATTAAATTATATTATTTGTAACATACATAAAAACACATAGGTATATGTAGTACACTTTTATAACTATTGTAACTATTCTTGGTGACACTGAAATGGTCGGCATATGCAGCATTTAATTAAAAACCACACACAAACTGTGGTGTTATTATTAAAGAAATAATTTTGTTAATGCCACCCGCTCGTCGCTGGCAGTAATTTGAAATTATTTCCTAAAATTATAGGTGACGCATAGTGCGTTATTGAGTAATTAAGTTTAAATCTTCTGAAAAGTCGACTTTTTACTGTACGTATCTATACTATGAATAAAGCCCTCGAGAATTATATAGATATTTTATATGTATCTACCTACTTATATAATTTATAGATATAATAAGATAATTAAATAATGTGTAGTGCGTGAATTTTTAATGTTGTTAATTTTTAGGTTATTTAACGTTAAAAAATGATTTATTATTTAGAAACAGTTTTAACTACATCCAAGAATTGTAGATTATAATTATTAATGAAACAATTTTAGTGGAACGTAATAGAATTATGGATTAAATCCACCTTATAACAACCTAACAGGAATTTATAATCCTAATATAGTACTGAGAGTAGAGATGTTTTTCAAAACGATGAAGAAGAAAAAAAACGCAGATGGTTTGCGTGGTTTTTTTCTTCTTTCATATTTAAAAAGTATGTAAGTTGTATAGCAAGGAGCCATTAACAATTCAACGAAAATATTGCTTCACGTAATACGTGGATGGTTCAGACACGCATAACACACGTTCATATATGTAGTAGAGCCCATGACGTGCAGGCAAATGAATAAGAATTAATAATCATCAAAAACCTTCCTTTATACACATACATATGCCAGTTTCTGATCTCTAAATTATAGCGCAAAACCATGGGAATAAATCTGTTATAATTATCATACGAAGCGCACTTATTTTTTTGCTTCACATCGACGGTGCTTTTTTTGTTATTTTTACGGTGAATATACATCATAACCAGACAAATTATTCAGTTCATATTTGCATGTATTTTACATAAAGGATGCCTCATTTTTTTTATTTTTTCAATTAGCTAATTGATATTTATTAGTGGCATTAATAAATAAATGGATTACGCGGTTGACAATTATTGCATAAGACGCGATTTTCTTTATTGAATCGAGCGAAAGGAAGAGGAAATTCACTTACTTGTAATATAAATGCGATTGCAGAAGAAATATGCACTTATTTTATCAAGTGTGAGGAGAAATCTTTACTTTTATTAGCAATTAAATCAAACGTTGTAATAACTACGCATAGGATAGTTATTTTGAAAGTGTTGGGGAATTCAATCGACAAAAATTCTTTTACAAATTACTAAAATTACTCGTAATATCAGGAACTAACTAATAATCACTCACTATTTTTCATAAAATTGCAATTTCAGTATTATATATAGTTTTTCAATAGATATCTACACGTAAGTGGATACGTGAAATATTTTATTATAGGATTTGCCATAAAAACTATATTGTAATTACTTACTGAAAATATTTAAATAACGAAACGTTACTGATTTATGCATTACATAATTATGCATGTAACATGTTTAGAATGTTTATGTCTTTATGATTACCAAAAATGGAGTTTATTAACATATTTAAATTAAATTACCATTTCTTGACTATTCGATTAATTAGCCGTAATATATCAAAAAGCAATTTTAAAAATTAATACCACTTATATTTATCAGAATAATTAAGATGAGAAAATTGTCACAAAATCGGAAATTCTTTGCTTATCTAGAAATTCATTAGCTTATATATACAATATAATAAATATATAATAATTTGAGGAATACCTCAAGTGAGAAAATGATTATAATTATCGTTATAATTACAAATAAATTCCATCGAGTAGAGTTATCGTAGCAGCATTGAATGTTTGTAATTAGCTATAAAATTATTAGAAATAAAATTTATTAAATGGGAATATTAAAAATTTATTTTATAGATTATCATTAATTACTGCAATAATATACCTATACCTATAGATATATATTGTAGGTACTATAGATATATATTATATTATAAATACGTTTCAAATAATACACATTAAAAATCTCGTATTGAAGTCAACAATAAAGTATTTAACCAACCCACGTCTCCATTGCTTGCCAGTTATTTATTATTACTATAAAAATTTTCAACATATTGTAAATAATACATTTTATAATGTGGATTGCATTCACAAATTTAAATTAACACAAAATGTCAACAGCAGCAGCAGCAGCCTAACGGAATATCAACCATTTTTATTATAATTTTGGAGAAATTCTAGGCATGAATGTTATGTGTGTACGTTTTATTAAAATTTTTTTGTTAAATAATGTCCAGATTATAATCAACACCAACGTAGGTTAGGTATATAATTCTTTAATTTCAAATGATGCATATCTTGCGTTGTGGAAAAAATCCACAATACACATATATTGCTTAAAACACGTAATTTAAATTTTGTTGCAAAATTACTCGCTGTGATGAAATTATAGAAAATATTCAATTGAAAGCATATTAGAAATGCACACATACTACACTGTCATATTTATGGTCGCTTGTTTAATATTTATGATAATAAAATTCAATAACTTGTTGATTTCATACGTTTTATTATTTAATGTAGGTATAATAAGACTACGGTATTCCTAGCACTATTGTTTACAATTAAAAGATATTACTATTATAACTATTTCATGCTTAATTAAAAGTACGCTTGATTAAAATTCCACCGCTCAAAGGTGTGTTTGAATATTTATCATAAAAAAATGAGCGTTTCGGCTATACATTTAGGTGCATAGTGTACGACGCAGATTTTCGGGATATTTAACCCAAAAACATTTTTGACAGGTTGAAATTAAAATTCGAAACGTGAGAAGTGAACGATTTTTAAATCATATTTTTCATGTTCGTTAACGTTATAGTAGGTACATACGTACGTACGTATGAAGTGTATTAATTAGCTAATTGATATTTAATCTTGCTTAACGATAACATTATTGCAAGGATGTGAAAACTTCATTAAAACAAATCACATTTTCAATTACTTTCGACAATTATTACAAATTACGATGTGTTCGAAATGACTTGCTTAGTTCACAAAAAAACTTTTAACATATAAATAAACGGAAGAGGAAAATTTCTCTAAATGCGAATGTAATTTGCAATAATATTAATTATTATATTTGCTGCCAGGAATATTCATTAAGCATTTTTTGCTAATTATTCTATAATTATCCAAAAAAATATAGTTTATTGTTAATTAAAAATCGTAACAAACGCGCTTTAATTATGATTAATCATTTTTACTCTGCATTAATTAGTTTGTTTATTATAAAAAAATCGTTGAGTTGTCTGTGTCATTTTTTGTTTGGTGTTGAAGAATTTTGTAATTTTGTTGATAATGGGATTTGCTTTTTTGGCACACCCAAACCACTGAAATGAGAAAAATAGGCAAGACATTCTTTTTTTTTTTCTTTCAATAAAGGCATTTTTTTCGTTTCTTCAATATCTCGTGTGGCATTGAATCAATTAATCAACATCAATTTATATTAAAAGTTGATACGACGATAAATCAAAATTCTTCATATTATTCGAAGAGAAAGAGAGTGAATATATGCATATAGGTGTATTATATAATATATAATATATTTTGTAATGTCTGTACGTGTGCGTACAAATCCATCCAGTTCTTTAAAGCTGTCTGTATTCATTTGTCTGACAGGAGAATTGATGATTGAGTGACAAAGGCGTTCTACGATTGTTTAAACTTGATCTCTACAGGCGGTTTTATTTGATCTTGTATGCGCTAATACCCTTTGACTGCAACTTATGTCTATTGAAATTTAGATGGAATGAAAAATCCATTGTCTTGTTTTATATATTAGTATATTATTAAAACAAGATCGGTAGCATTTTGTACACTTGTACATCAAGATTTTTTCACACTTTATACAACACCGACTCACTTGTACTCAAACACTCAAACACATAAACTTTTACGAAATTTTAATTTAAATTGCAACATGTCTATCGCACTCCTATTGAACTTTTTATGAAAAGTTACTAAATTAGTAATTAGTGTATCTATCGAATCCAGTATAAATTATACCTACCCGAGATTTTTATCAGTCTCAACAGAAAATTAATAAGTTCATATCAAGTCTATATGATTATGTAGGATTCATTTCAAATTAATCAATCTTAAAATAAAAACCTTTCGATCTGTTAAAGATACGTACGTTTGTAGCTTGTTAATTAAATATTGCAACTGCTTTAATCTATTTGTTTTCCAGCACGCTGAATTTTTTATTTATTAAATTAATTAGATATTTCGAACGCTTTAGTTTTTTCAACAAACCAATTTAAATATTTCTTTGCTGCGGTTTGATACAAGTTATTGTTAATTATTTCTCGTTTCAAAGACTTTTAACGTGGTTTTTAATAGTTGGTAATTTTACGCTTCCTAAATCTAACTATTGTTGTGAAAATTAAGAATTTCTACTAGTTTTTTTTTTCGTTATTATTCTATTTTATACACATATAAAACCGTTTTTACGACTATTAAAATACGTTCACGTACGCAAACTCTTACATACATTTTCTAATAGTGGACATTCTCACAAAAAATATAAGACTTACATACATAGATATACTACCTTAGAATTTTAGATAAAAGCGAACATTTGTTTGTTCTAATAAAACTAAACATACACTCATCTTTTAATAAAGCAATCCTAATTCTCACAATAATCTAATATGGGGATATAAACATAACTCTATCATTAAACAAAAGCACTGTTATGTTGGCTATACGTATACCACATTACAATGTATTAATTTAACCAAAAGCGTAGAAATAATGAACGTAATTATAAATAACCGATAATACAGTTATAAATATTCATGCATTTTTCGAATGTTACATTTTTAGCGCTTGTTGATCAATCAATATTTTTTGTATTGACAACCTGATGACAATCTTATCTATTCTATCGGCTGGCTTTTCAATTAACCCACACAAATAAAATCAGATTGTAAAGCATAATAAAAAATGTATTTTTCATGTCTAAATTAATACATCAAGGTAATTAAACCTTATACATATCCATAAAATGGAATTATTATTCAATTTTACATTCTATTAAAGTTGTTATATAAAAAAGTTTCGAATCATCCTTTTATTATTAAATAGACCGCAATGTGTAATAAATCAAATTGTTATGATTTATGAGCGTGCTCGCTTTTTCCAAAAAATGCTTTTTAATTTAATTCGAAAATTATCAAATTCTGCTATTTATCAAACGCAGATAGTTGTAATTGATAATGATGAAAATCATTTACATAATTGAGAATACGATTTTTATTCAAACGGTTAATAAAGTTTTGATGGTTTTTCGATATTAAATTATAAATGTTACGTTTGAAAATTAGCATTTTTAAATTATAAATGCTTTAATGATTTATTAATTGTGTGTAAACGTGTACATTCAATTTGACTCAATAAATTTGGGATAATTTATATTTTCAACTTTATATTCATCAAAAACACATTATTAAAATATTTCTAGTTTACTTTACGTAGGTATAGAATAATTTAAACTGATTTCATTGATTATGCACGTGTATAAATAAAAATTTTAAATGAATCATTTTCTTATATAAAATCACTTTTTAATATAAGCTTGCAAATATTAAAATTTCAATAATAATGATAATAATATGAAATTGCTTAAATTAAATATTAATTTAGTGATTTTGAGCATGAAATTTTATTTAGGTAATATAGTATATTATATTGAGTAATAAAGATGTAAACAGCGAATGAAAATGTGATGATTAAATAAAAGTAAGAAAAGATCGATTTAGTGCATAATAATTGTATCTACGCCAGCATAAAATCTTGATTAAACACGTATAGATAGTATATTATAGAATTTATTAATCTATTAGCTCAAATAATGGCTAAATATTAAAAATCATCATTTTCTGATTAAATAGACCACAACACTAATACGCTAATAATAATACTATCATAATAATAATAAATGAAAGCATGTTTATACATAAAGGAAATGATAATTATATGGATAAAATGAAAAATAATCATCATAAATATTATAATCTCTTCTTGTACATTTTTTTTTTTGTTTAAACGATTATATAACACATGATGTTATACTAATAATTATAATAATCGAAATGCAAATGCAAATTAGTTTATTATATGAAATAAAATAATTAATAATACCAATTACATGATGATAATGTGCTTAATCAAGCTAATAATTATTGGTTGAGTTAAAAGAGATGCGCGGTGTCAAACAGCAAAATGGATAATTGAGCTGATATTGAATGGATGGATGGATGGATGGATAGCTGTAGGATATTTCATATGCATGAATGTAGTAAGTAATGCACGTCCAATCAAGTTAAACTATCTTTTTAATGCATTATTATTATTATGCATTGTGGATGAATGTGTAGATGTGTATGTGTATGTGTATGCTCAAGGGCACTTTCTGCTTGGTTAACTGCAGCTACCATAATCGACTTTTTTCAGCTACCTGCACTTTCCTTTTGGGCATCATAAATTTACACTGCACAATATTATAGTATAACATAGAGTTAACTATTTGATAATGGTCTCTATTCTCTAGTTTTGTTTGATATTCGTGTGCGCTTTATTTCCTCAAGCCTTTTATCATTCTTTAAAAAAGCATTAATCACTTGATTGGTTCTAAGTGAAATATAATATGTTTATTTGGATATCTAATTGTATAGTTATTATATACATATCTGCGGGGCTTTTACTTATGCATACAACATACCTATGTATCTATATGTATATTGTGGATTCACTTTCATTCAAACTTTAATTGCGCTTGTGTGTGCCGGCATTGTTTATTAATAAAATTTATTTCTTTAAACGAATACATTTTCAATATTCGGCAATTCAACCTAATAAACTAAGAAACTAGGTATCTTCTTATCTACCTATCTGCCTATATACCTACTTACAATTTTTATGTAATAATAATTCGATAAATGTATTAATAATTCGCCATTTACGGAAATCATAATTATCGGATTAATGCATGCATGCCGCTAGTGAAGTGTTCATAGATATGTGATTTATAGTTTTAACAAATTGGAATATTTAAAATAACTAATGCATAGATCATTTTCACTTGAATCAGCTTCTCTACTTTCATAATAAATTAGTAATTTATAACAGCTAATATTAAGTGTGTGTTTAAGCTTATCTTCTAATTTAGATATAATTTAATATCTTGGATAATGACGAAAAT
The DNA here is from genome assembly GCA_030264715.1 of Adinopsis sp. GC000173. Lineage (NCBI taxonomy): Eukaryota > Metazoa > Arthropoda > Insecta > Coleoptera > Staphylinidae > Adinopsis > Adinopsis sp. GC000173. The sequence goes on from JARJDW010011452.1 coordinate 44,365, forward strand.
TTATTCATGCATTTTTACCGAATTTGGCCATGTTTTTAGTTGAAAAGATAAGTATTGTTTATAGTAAAACCTAATTAGATATTAACGATTTTAAACTCTTAGTCTAGAAAGAGCAAAAAAATCTATTTAGTAAAATTTGAAATTAGTACAACCTCGTTTGTCAACAAGTCCATAGAGTGTGAGATAGTTCATAGGTCATACGAAAGATGAAGCAAAAAACAGTCGTCAGAATGTGAGAGCCAATGATGGAGAGCAAACTGAAAAAAAATATGTAAACTTTTCATGTTGCACGTAATTATTGCATTTGTAATTATAAAGCTGCTGATGTTGGAGCAATACAAGAATTATGTAAGGTTTTAACTTTACATTTAAATTGCCCATAATTGGTGCACTTTAAAAGCAAAACACATTATTCTAGTATTTCAATTCGATTTTATATACAAATAGAGTGAATGCTATTAGTTTACAATTTATTTACAATGTTTCTTGTCGACGCTAAGTTACTTTCTAACCATACTATCAATTTTTTAACCATTTCTTTATTTACTCCATTGAATTTTTTTGTGTATGCGTATGCACGCAAGTTTAGCAAATATTGCAGGGAAAGTTGTACAAAATGCAGTTATGAATACAAGGATCTTGCACCTGAGCACACATGCACAAAGTAATTGAAAAAAACAAACGCCAATACGAGTCGCCGCTTTATGCTGCTGTTACCGTTTTCTCATTTTTATTTCACAATATATTCAAATTTTTCCATAACTTTTCAATTGGTCAAATTTCATGTTTCATTTTTTCCATCTCGTACTTCATTCACTTAAACAAGCAATTACTTTCAAATAGATTCGTTACGAAACTAAATGAGAATTTTAATTTACTTCTTGTTTATGTGTGTGTGTGTGTGTGCATGTGTCGTTTTTCTTCTTCGTCTATGTAGTATAGAAAAAAAACGAGCGCATGTTGGTACTTGATTTAAATAAAATGATATCTATACGATTACGTAAAAATGCTCATACCTACCTTTCAAAATTATTATCGTTTTTAAATGTAAGTAAATAAATATTAGCAAGGTGTAACACACTTGCTAGATTTATGGATTTTCTAATTTCATTAGAATTTGTAACGGTTTTAAAAATTTGCTTAATCTTTGCTGCGCTGAATGGTATATTCATTTAATTGCTTTCTAATAATTGAGGCATGTAATAAAATTTCATTCATAACAATAACCGATGCATTTCAATAGATACTAACTAACTAATAAGTAAGTATATATACGTACTCTTTTTAAATTTTACTAGGTATATTACGGTATTACCACAATGTTTCTACACATGACTGAAAATAACTCGTCTAGACGTTTTCCTTTTTATCAATTGATTATAAACATGCACATTAATTACCTACTTATTATGCAAATAAGCTGAATGTAAGCTAACTGTTAATTAAACCGCGTAAATAATATTGAAAATTGAATGAATTGTAATATAATTTAATTCTAATTTATAATGTTATATGAGTAGTAGATATACACACATATATGAGTGTGTGTGTTTATGTGTGTGTTTATATCGTAAATTGTGAATAGAGGTACCTATATAGTAGGATTGAATGAATTTGGTGATAGAATGCCTGGCGACGTATGCAGTCTCCTCTTCTAGCTGAAAGAAAATTAGAATAAATTTATTTATCAAAAGGTAGAATTTTTTTTAGGTTAATTTGATTTTCGGATAGGTAATTGGAATGTGTGGATGAGGATGCATGCGGATAGTTGCCAGAACAGAAGATGCAGCGAAATAGAAACTGGAAAGACGAGTTGCGTATGATAATAGCTGGTCAACGGCCTATCGCGTCAACAGGTGCTAGCTAACACTCTAGGCCACAATATATAAGACTTTATCGTCGTTAATATTTTTTCCTTTTTGGCATTGGCGCTTTTTTCGGATGTTTACGTGTGAATGTTGTGTGTGGATGTGTGTGAGGGGAACAAGCTTGTGCATATTGCACCTTCACTTCCTTTCAATCTATCCATTTTACTTATTCTTAATCACTGAAATTCATGAAGAGACAAACATTAACGTTTTAATGAACTATAAATCACGTTGATAATATGTTTATATCCAAATATGCACGTTTCTAACTAGAAAAGCGTAAAAACCAATTTTTACGTTGAATTTACTAATGGTGATAATGTTGGTTTTCTATCTTTGTGTAATTTTCGATTAAACATTAAAGCTGTTTATAAATTATCATCATCATAGATTTTACTTATCAATTTACACATAAATTAAAATTAAGGAAAAATGTTGTACTTGGAGTATACCTATATTCTAAGGTATAGCGAATATTATTTTAATGCCATCATTCTTTATCATTTAATAAAATGGATTATAATGAGGCTAACGTGTGACTAGACATACTGCTAACGTGCCATATAATACTTCCTGAAAATTCTCAAATTGCATTAATATTCCGAGCATCGCTAGAAAGTTGTTCATTGTTACGTTTGGGAAAAGTACAATTGCCATCATAAAAACTGTCGCTCATCATTTAAAGCAAAATTTACTGTTTCATACATAAATGGTTATAACAAATAGACATCGATGCACCAAACATGATAAAAAATTAATAATAAATTGCCGGCTTTATAATCTGGTACAGCTTTAATAGGAAAATGCCCTACATATCGACATTTATAGTTTGTTATCGTTGATTTTCTTAATAAAAAAACTAAGTAGCTTTGTACCAGTTTTTTATTAGCCAGGTATTAACATAATTATGAACAATAAATCATTATGATGTGAATTGAAAGCTTTAAAATGTCATAAATTAAATAAACCATAAAAAAAGAACAAAGAAAAATCAATAAAAATCCATTGCACTAATTATAATAAAAATATTTATGGACAGAAATGACTTAATAAAACTCTTTTTTAGTAGGAAAAACTCTATATTTATTATAAAGTTTGTCGAAGAATGAAACTTTCGCCAAGTATGGAAAAAATTGATATAATAAAAAGCAATCTTTTACGAAGCATTCGGTGCTGGTGGTCTTTGGATATTTTTACAACTGCACCTATAAAAATGTAATTAATATCTCACAAATTTCATGAATTAATTAATACAGGCAGTGTGTTCATTAATTTTTCCAGCGCGCTTTCAACATCTATCCCACGATTATGAAATAAAATAAAAAAATGTAGATATGGTAACATTTTAATGCATCGTTTTAAATGAAACGGATATAAACATTTTAATTTGTAAATTTGTATCTACGTTTTGGATAAAACTTTATGGGCTAAGTGACTAACTGTTAAAACGGATATCAGAATCTATTAAACAAAAACATGAAAATTAAATACAAATAAATTGGTACTAAAAAGACATATATGTGTTCTTCTTGATGCGGCCACAATTTTGCGTCGTTCAGCAATCATAATAAATTAGAAAAAAATTTATCCAACATTATTAACATGCAAACAATATAGATATTATATGTTTCAATCAATCCATTTAAAGCATGATAGATATTTCGTAGAATTTGGCCAGCCTATTAATTATTTAATAACACATAAAATCTTTGTTTTTTTATGAACAACACGAAGAACAAATGATTGGTTTATAATATCATATAAAGTTGGATAAATGATAATTTTCCTGGTGGGAATTTTATACGCTTACACATATCTTTGCTAGGTATTTAAATGCAAAAATAATTTTCATTAGTAGGTATTTACGAATAATAGTAATACAAGTGTAAAAACATGGAAAAGATAATTGAAGAATGTGTATTTTACGGCGCATTATAGTAATATTATGTTTTATGTTAATTAAATGTACCAAAATTATTTCTAATTGCATTATTCTGCGCTTATCTCAGGTGTTATTTAAGAACGCATTGCTTCCCAACACACACATCCACACTTACACAGAAAACATGCATGCTCGTTATCTTAAAGAGGAAGTAGTTGCTATTACTATCTTCTTATCTTTTAACACCTACAATTTACAATACAATAAAGTTTTATTTATAAAGCACGTAGAAATGGTTTACATTGTTAAAGCCATCAACACGCTCAATTAATGATTAGTAATGTCTCAATTGTTATTGTATTATATATATATTTAAAGGTCATATTATAAAATGGGTATTCTCCGTTGGTATGCGTAATCTCTGTAAGAAGATCTTTGAAGAAGAAGAAACGAGTGCAAGTAGATGGACATTTTTATTGCTATCTATTGACATGTGTCGTACATCAATGTCGCTCGAATGACTTTTCGAGTTCTTCGTGTGTATTTTTATTATTTGTTTTTTTTTTCGTTTGGTAAAGATAAAGAGGAAGGTGGTCCTGATTTAAAAATCAAGATCTCGGGCATTCTAGTTTTCCTTTTATTTTTTATATTATTGCTTTGTTCTCGACTAATTTATTATTAAAGTATAGACGCTCGCACTTGAATTACAGATATTTTATTTTTGTGACAACCCACGGTAAAAGTGTCAGATAAAAATACTCACACAATCTATACTGTATCCGGTTCGATGCAAAACATCTCCGGATGTGTCGAGTATCTTCTATAGCACGCGTCCGCTCACAAAAAAAACCAATTTTATTCATATACTCGTATTTTCAGCTGACCTATAAAATCCAGCTGTTGAAAATAATTTGGCAGGATAATAAAATCAAGCAGATAAAATTTATCAGCTTAATTTAAATTACGAATATTGCTTGCCTGCCTGCCTGCCTTTTCGTTCGCTTGTCAAGAAAGAATATTTGCTAATTGTATTATAAATATTTATAAATGCATGCACATCAAATGACTTTCTATTAATATGCTTATTGATGATGAAACCATTTTCTACCAGCGTCGTAGGATCGTAGGAGTTTGAATAGACAACAAGAATGTATACACATTTTTGTCGTTTTATTTCGATTTCTTGTTTTCTTATTGCCGTTGTATCTTTTGTAACACACAAACGGAAGAACTGATTTACATTTCCTTATGTAAGCATCAATGTCAATTTAGTTTATCTTTATTGTATAGTGGAATCAGATGATCTTCAAGCTTTTATCATGCCATACACGATTTATTAATTTTAATGAGGAAAGGACCTTAATTATATACGCATTTTTTCCAAAACAAATTTCTTTTATATAGCAAAATGATTCATTCTTCTCATTTGGCTTTTTTTTATCTCTTTAATCACCTATTGATTTATCATAAAGGAATTTTTCATTGACATTTTTCGTCGTTCATTATAATACAAGAATGTTTTGACGTTCAGACTGAAAATACAGTTGCATTCGATTCTACGCACATAAAAGTAATTAACAGCAGTTTTTGTACAGAAAAAGAATTTAAATTAACTAATTTTTTAAACATCCAGTATTGTACGGTTTCTGTGTCTGCCAACATTGTGATAAAAAACGACTAACAAATTACATTTACATTGCTTAATTTTTAATGTATTGTACAATTTCATTTAATGTATAATTATCTTTACTATCATATATATACGACTACTAAATACAATATAAGGTAGCATTTACAGAAAAGGTCTTACCGCAAATGGCGCGAAATAATTAATATTATTCTATGGTTAAATATTACTACTAACACCTTAATCTTTTGCATTTGTTCCAAGTGTTATTTTAAGATTAAATTTGGATTTGTGCTAAGAAAAGTGTTTGTTTTTACAACCTCCAAGCCATCTGTCATTTGACATTAAAGCATATTTATTAAAAGAAAGTATTAAATAAATTTTAGTAAAAATAAGTAATTTGTTACTGTATGTACTATACTTTGATGATTGGGCATTTTTATTTTTGTTCAATGTAAGGACCGCTCTCAATCATACACGAGACGGGCGCGCACACACACAAACACATAAATATGTTTTTTTTTTCAGTGAAAAACCGTTACAATGTATATATCAAACATATTATTTCATTTTGTTCTTATATGATTTTCTCTTTTAATTGCTATTCTTGTTACTATCTCATATAATAGAAGAATACATTTAATGACATGTTTTTTTTTCTTTGACTTGTTTCAGAGATCATTTACTCTTATCCTACAAGCTGTGGACCACAATAATTATTCCTTACCAGGTTAGTTGCACACTACTTGCAATATTATTTTACTCAAAGGCACTTTTAAATGCAACTTAGGTGACTAATTAATGGATAAATGTGAACCATAAAAATTGTTTTTTCCATCTTATCCATAAATAAATGACTATTGGTTACAACTAAGAATTTTGCAGCAATTAGTAACTAATACATTACATTACCTTTTTTTCCGGGCTGTTAAACGAACCTAACAATTCACATCACATTTCATTCATAAACTTTTTTTTATTATTCTTGAAATTATATATTTGTATTTGCCTTTAGGGTTAAATGCTCACTCACATAATGAATGCATATTACTAACAACCCTCAAGTAAAACGTGTCTATATACTTAACTCCATTCAACAGTTTTTAATCAATGAAATGTGAGAGCTTCTGCAAGAACGAGTGATTCATCTCATGTATTGCACGTGTATGTAGGTGGTACAGTTGTATGTTGTGCAAATCGCAGCATGAATGTGCAAATTTGGAATTATTCATACGTATTAAATTATATAAGCAAAACTTTTCTTGCTTCTTGCTTCTTGCTGCTTGCTGCTTGCTGCTTGCTTCTCTGCTGCTTGCTTCTCTGCTGCTGCTGCTGCTCTTACTGTGTAGTTATTGTAGTAATAATTCCAATTTTCTTTTTCAAATACAAATCATAAAAAGCGTAGGTCTTAGAATCATGTTACAATTAACAAATCAACAACCAGTAGCTTATTGCGATATTAAATCATTTAAAACCTACAGCGTATTGAGGCAAACAGCTTGATTGTTGTTTTAATGTGATAGAATTCATGTATTGTAAAAAATATTTGATTTTATTGCTTACAACATATGATCGCTTGCTGTTTTCTATCTATATATGTACGAGTAGGCATGTACACTACTGTTTCTTTTTGAGATGTATGTTTTTATTCAAATTTTTTCATAGTGTGATAGCTATTTTCTCTATTCGGTAAATCTTAAACATCTTACATCTTACATCTTACATCTTGCTTGCTTGCTTGCTTGCTTTGAAGTTTTAATATTAAATAAAGTAATTTGATTTCAAGCCACTAATCTTTTCTTTGGAAATAATATACATATACATTTATTACTTGATACTATGCGCTATTACTTTATTTATTATTATCTTTTTATTAGACATCATTTTATGCTGATGAACTTTAAAGGTTTTATATTTTTCCTTGCTTTATAAAGGTTAGGACATCTGCTTATTATTAATAATTTTTGAATGCAAAAGGGATTGTGCAGACACATTATACCCACTAACAAACTAACAAACAAAAAAATGATGTCTAGAATACTTATAATCTTAGATATAAGCAATATACCTACATGAAATTTGTGTTAATATATGTTAATGTATTGCAGCTACAAATAATATAATCGAAGAAGCAACATATTCAGGAATAATAGATCCGAGTGCTGATTGGCATACGCTCAACCATCGTGGACCAAGAGCACGTTTAACATATCGTGTTCGTGTGCAATGTGATACTCATTATTATAATGCAACGTGTACGAAGTTTTGTCGACCAAGGGACGATAAATTTGGCCATTATAAATGCGACGCGAACGGTGATAAAGAATGCATCACTGGATGGAAAGGAAGCAATTGCGAAACTGGTAAATATCGTACATTTTTTTCTACCTTTACACATCACATTACATTACATTACATTACATGCTTGTATATGTATGTATCGTACATTTCTATTATTATTTATAAGGAATAAAAGAAAGCAACGAGTGTAAAAACCGTATATGAATCTAATTACAACATTATGTAATTACGATGCGTAATATGAGCATAAATTAACAGCATAGATATTAAAATATCGTATATACATACGTGGACTTATACATATATACAATATACAATATAGAATATGTAAGGTACCTTACCTTACCTTACGACGGACGAGAGGAGTACGAGTGCATGATATCGTATCGAGATATTTCAGCGTGCATATTAAATTATATTCGGTCTGATGCGATTTCATCAATGATGAATTTGAATTTTATGACGAACATTTTTCAATAGCAATAAAAAGTGATTTAGCACTTGTTTTATGAAGTGTTTTGTTGGTATTTTATTATGTATGTTTAAGTTTGAGAAAAGAGCAATCCGAATCATGTCGAGTGGGATTAACGAAACCATCATTATAGTTAGCAGTAAACACTAAACATGGCTTCTCTAAGTGCACTCTAATAAGCTACATTCCGTGAGCAACCAGCAGTTGGAGGAGCCAGTTAATGACAATTAACCATCTTGCTTGAAATGTTTCATTGCACGCCAAAGGTAGATGAACGCTATCTTCTAGCCCGATCTGAATATATTTTATATATTTTTAAAACCTATTTTATACGTAAAAAAACGAGTATGAGATAAATTACTCATTGGTAATTGACCAACAACCTTCGATACTTATTCGAGTATAAAATTGGTCTACACGCTTCTCTTTTTATGACTTTTTAAAATATAGGTTTTTAATGTAACATTTTTCTTTATTTTAATTGTCATTTTTATTGCTTGCTTAAAACTTCTAAATCAGAACAAAGTTATACACATACATGCATAATTATAAAACGTCATGGTTTGCTAACTTTTTATTCATACTTTATTATGCACTCGTACAACTTTTTGTCTTTTATATTGTATAGTAAATTAAAATTTGCCAGCAATGTATGTAAGTATGCGACATGACTTGTTGTAACGTGAAGTTATGTGCTGTATTTTGATGCAACAAAATATTTAACTATGGTATTTTTTTGTTACAGCCGTTTGTAAATTTGGATGTCATCCAGTTCATGGGAAATGTGATAATCCTGGTGAATGCAAGTAAGTGATTTTAATAAATTAAATGGTTTGTCGATTGATATTACACGATTGGCGACTTCCACGACTTTTTGAAAGACATGTTCGTGGTATAGGAGTAACATGGCATACGTGATACCATGTTTTTGATGTCGAATATTCCTCGTACAAATATTGATGGACGTGTTATGGTCTGTTACACATACGGGCGTTGACATTTTGATAACATGAAAATTATGCTCATTTTTTTGCCCTGTAAAAATCTTTGCAGATTCCTTGCTGCTTACATTTCTCACAATCACTTTGCACTAATACAAAACAACATCCGTTTTTGCATGGAAGCATTTCTTCCGTTTCATTGTCAACTCGTACGTTATTATTATACATTGTTAAGATTTTCATTTTTCCTTGCAGAACAACATAAACGCGTACACTGCCATTGCTATTGCCATTGCAATGAATATTTTTCTTGTTCGAGTTTCTGGCGTAGCAAATTTCTGCTAACACTTATCCTTATGGCATTATTACAAATATAATAAGTGAGGACTTAGTTCTGCAACGGATCTAAGCCACTTTACACTAATAATAAACCTTTTATGACATGAGAAAGTTATTTTTTAGGCCTCCACTTTATTCATAGCTGTACTTCTTAGATAAGCAATCTTAACAAATTTTTCAATTAAATGAAACGTCACTTTTTAAGTTATTTTTGAAAGTAGTTGACGTCTTTCAATTTCTCATATTGGCATTTCATATAATAATATTTTAATTGAGACCTGTGTAAACTTTTTTTTAACGTAAATGAAGGAGGTTATATGTATGTATAGTCACGATCGCCAAACTGCCACCCAAGGAGCAACAAACATTAACAGACTTTCCGATGGACTCTCTTTCACAAGCGCGCATCGTGTCGTCGTTGGATCTAGATACTAATATAACCAATATCTTGTATATAAGCCAGATGTCTTATCTTCATACTTAAGACTTAAATAGTATATAGACACAACGATACGCATCAACTTGATGATATTTATATGTGCTGCAGATAGCTGCTTTTGCATCTTGCACATTTTATCTATTTTTCAAGATTGCCATTCTTGCCATTTTTTTAATTAAAATGCAAATATTAATACACACACTCACTTAGTTACTTAGTTACCCGGCTAGTTAGTTAGAATATCGAATTTATTTACATTATTTTATTTATATATTTATATACGACATCATATTATCTGAAATGACATGTTAACAAACCATTTATACATGGCCTTAATTTTTTATGTGGAGTAAGAGTATTAAATGCAGCTTAAATTAACGAAATTAAATTTTTATGATTTTTATAATTAGATAAATGATGACATTAATTTTTTTCTTCTTCTCATTTCAGTTGTCGTCCCGGTTGGCGAGGTGAATATTGCGACCAATGTGAACCGTATCCTGGTTGCAAACATGGATATTGTAATGGGTCATCGTGGCAATGTATCTGTGACACAAATTGGGGTGGAATTCTATGTGATCAGGGTGAGTAATACATACAATTGCATTTAATTTTTCTCCCGCAATCGAAGTATAATTGCAGAAGGGTTACTTTTTGTTCGAGTTAATGGGGAAGTAGATCAAGTGCATCATTATTCATGATCATTGCCTGGAACAACCTTATTATACACGTTCCCTTATGTTCCATTTACAATTCAGCACAAGAGCGCACTTTTTTTTAATAATTTGATGAATGATAACGATTCCCCTCTTGTGTATGCATTTTTTTCGTTTTTTTATGTCCGAAACATTTGGGCAAGTGCATCATCCGACATGGAGTATTAATTTCCACTTACTCCATCTGCTAAATTCACAGTTTTTTATGTATGTGTTATACATTGATGCCTTTTGTTCGGCCGCTAAAACAATTTTCACGCTTCAACATTTTTAATAGAGACGTTTAACTGCACAATAACTTTAATAACTTTTTATTGCGAATAAGAAAAAAAATCTATTTTTTTACAATGTTATTCAAATGATATGCTCTATCCAAACAATAAATTGGCTTTATATATTTTATTTATTTTATTACGAGCGGTTAATATTTACACATATGTGGGAACGTTCAATTTTTCTATACTCACAAAAACAATAAATCTCCTTTATATAATTAAATTAAGAATGTTATTATTAAGTTATCAAAGCATACATTATCTGACAGTAAGCTATTATAGTGAGTGTTGGTTTAAGTGTGTGCTTTTTATCTGTGTTTATCCCCAAACGACACATTTTTTGGGTAACCTTGTGAGGGGTGCCTTTCTGTTCACATATTTTTTTGAGCAGGTGCTTAAGTGCCACTCGTACAATGCTCTACTTAAAAAGCACATAAATTTTGTTATAGAATCAAGTGGTAGTGGCGCGGTATCAATGGGGTTTTTACATAAACACCCCTTATGTTTATTTTTTTAGCAAAACCACGCTACCATTATTGTTTAAGTAATATCTACTTACTCCCTAACGCATTTTTAATTAACTAACACACCGCACCATAAATTGTTAATATTAGAACTCCGATCAAAATTGGAGAAACTATTTCCAGTAATTTGTTTGATATCGTGTAATAATAAGAGGGTAATTTCTATTAATATGACTTTATTGATTAAATTAAAAGCAAACATGAAGCGTATTTATAAAAGCTAGTAGGTATTTATTCACATAACGTTTATAATAAATGTGTTGTGTTCTCAAAAGAACGAACATTAAAAAATAAAAATGTAAAGCAATTTTACAACTGATATAAAAACTGTAATGTTGAAAATTTGTTTAAGCTAATTTTATTATTTCATTAAATTTCCTTGTTATTCTCCAACAAGCAAGACGAGGAGAGAAGTAATTAAAAGTATGACTATGTTCATACAAAGAAAGAAATTACAATTTAATTTATTATCAACATAAATGTGGTATATATCCTTATAAATTAAGACGCGAGATGTTGATGAAGCAAAGAAAAGAACTTTGTGCGCTTTTTTTATTATTATGATAATAAATATATTACGAAAGAAAGAGACGTTATAGTAAAGGTCGTTTTCATATTTAAAAATGTATCCGGTCCTCTTGAGGAGTGCAACTACAGCACCTGTATCTGAATCCCACGGTATTTTTTATGTGTGTGTATGTTTTGTAGCAACAGCAGCCACCTCTTGCCTATATCTTTACACATATGCACTCTTCTGACAGCTGTCTCCTTTAATATTAAGGAAAATATAATCCATTCTTTAAGTGGACCACTGCTTCCTAAAACAGTTCACACACTGCTTTATCTTTTGTCTTTTTTGTACGAAAAAAAAAAACAAAGCGAAAAGCTGATAACATTCTGCGCCCAATTTCTAACTGTAGGGTATAAAATTATTAATAGATGGGTAAACTTTATAAGTCTTTTTTGTTGTTTTCTAGATCTAAATTATTGTGGCACGCACGAACCGTGCCTGAATGGGGGAACATGCGAGAATACAGCACCTGACACATATCGATGCACATGCCCCGAAGGATTTTCGGGCACGAATTGCGAAGTGGTTGATAATCCATGTGCGCCAGCTCCTTGTCTACATGGCGGAACGTGCATGGAAGACGGCGGTTCGTTTAGCTGCGAGTGCGCCTCGGGATGGACAGGCCCGACATGCAATATCGGTGAGTTTGTAATAATCAATTTAATTTAATTAATTAGATGTGTGGAATGCGCAAGTTCGTTGTGTAAACGATGTAAAAATAGCTGAAATTGCTCTTTATTAGAATTTTACTCTTTTTTGTAGTTATATATTTTAAGTGACAAGCAATTAGCAATTAGTAAGATAGTTTTTAAAGACGATAACATACTTGCATGTAAAAACAATAAAAACGCATGCATTCAATGAGAAAATGGCTCTTAATTATAAAGCAAATGATTAATTGGGGTGATTACTGTTTTACGACACTTGACAAAAACCTGAAATTAGTTAGGCATAAAAAGTTGACTTGCTATAAAATTCCAATTTGCGAAAATTATTAATTATTTTGCCATTCTACATTAGAGTCAATCTATTAAGCTCAAGCCGTAGAAAATTTTATTTTATTTTCATTATATTGCACATGCATATCAACAATTTATGTCACCTTTATATCTTTAACAATTATGGAATATTAACTTTATTATTATTAAAAGATAATTAAATATATATATATATATATATATATATATAGGTAAATAAAATAAATCGAAAAATTACCCTTTTTGTAATAGTAGGAGTATTAAACGTGTTGTATGTATAGATAAAAAAGCAATAAATTACAAAAATCAAAAATTCCTAACTGTACGCACAATATATTACAATATTTTATTTAAAAGAAAAAAATGAAATGCAAATGATTTTTAAAGCTTTTTGTTTGAATGGAGTAAGAAACACCGTATAGATAAAAGTGAAGGATTAATTAGAAATGTTACGTAAATCTTAATTAGAAATCACATTTTTAATTAATAATTGCTTCTCCTATTCAGTACGTTTAATTAATATTGAGGGTGTTATTAATCGAGAACAAATAATTGCTTCAATATAATTAAGTTACTCCTTTATGTGAATACAAGTATGTTGTAATCTCATCGCATTTTGGGTTGGTAATAATTGTACGAGGAGGAAAAAAGCAATGAGTTTACAGTAAATTATCTTACGCTTTAGTCAAATGAAGTGCAATAAAATTGAATAAAAAATATACGCACAACGTTAAAAGAGCGGCTGAAGAAGAGAAGAGGCAATTTAGTGTGCGAGTTGAAATTTGAAAATTACGAATGAGGATGAGGATGCGAGGATGAGGCTGAGGATGAGGTGGAAAAAGTTAATTGTAAAATATATAAAGAGGCATAACTGTTGTTAGAAGTGTTGCTACCGTAAATCGGCATGACGAAGTTGATTGTTCGGTAAGTTGAATATGTCACTTTTTTTTCCACTGTATATTCATCCGCATTGATTGAGTTTCGCTTCGATTTTATTATTATATTGAGATGAGAAGAAGCGTGAGGGCGTATTATAAAACCTCAAGTTTCTTTCTCCAGTTTAGAAATTAATAGTTGGTCCAGAAGATAAAAATAGAAGTCCGGTCGAGCGGTATAAATCAGCGCTTACCTAGCAATTACCTTACCTCCCCGCCCCGTTATTATATCTATTACTCGCTAGGAGCGACCAGATCGCGGGGAGACTTAATTATTACGGCCGAAGCTGCTCTTCACCTTTGACCTCGCATTCCACTGCTGCCACCTATCCTGAACATGAACATACCGTGTTCTTCACTACTTTAACATCTGCAGGAAATTTGTACTCAATTTCTTTTTCTCTCTTTATTTTTCTTCTTTATTATTTCACTTTGTCTTATATCAAAAGCAGCGTTTTCATTCACCGAAAATAAAATATTACCGGGGGAAGTGTTTCTTTCAGTAGATGCAAAAAACATTTATTATCGTTGAAAATGCTTACTATAATGTTTAACTAATGAGCCAATTGTTGTGTAAAAATTGTTAAGGATTACCAGATATGTATTTAGCTAGTTTAGAAAAACAAATGAATAATAAATCATTTGTTTGAAATATTTTGCTAGTTAGAAAATAAAGAGTAAATTCATATAAGAATCAATGTTTGTTAAGTGGAACATTTATTTACTCCCAGCGTGGAATCTTGTAATTTGAAAGCATTTAGTTTCTCTTGCGATAATATGATGCACATACAATATCTATGATCAATTTATAAAACTTGCTTGCTTTTTCATCATCATCATCATCATTATCATCACCACCACTACAAACTACCAACAGTATCTCATACTTGAATCGACCGCAATTTTAATAATTTAAATTGATGTTTTATTGTTGGTTTAACTATTCATTTACATATGGCAACACTTGCAATTTCCTAACGACTTAATTTTACTCATTCATCAACTATGTGTTATTTAACAAGCAAACCAACAGTTGTCAATTCTTCCAATTTTCTACTTGAAAGCGGTTTCAATGTGTTGACTAACATGTGAAATAGATCGAAAACTCGACAGTGCTCCGTCACATGTTGCATTCAACACACACACACCATTCAAATTATATAAATATAATGTATACGAAATTAATGAAATTGAAAAGGTAATTAGTTGTAAAACTTTAATGCAATCACATTCGCGGCTCTTTTCTATCTTCTATACCACCATACAAATGCGAGATACCTTTCCAAAGCATTGAGTTATTACACTATTTACTAACGCTTTTCATTTATTTAGCCTTTTAATGGGATTTAAAACTAACAAAGTGCTATGTAATTGTTCGTTTATATGATAGATAATTATCTGAAATCATTGCTAATTACTTAATTGATGCATAAAACACATTCTGAAATATTATCTTGGTGTTTTATGGATTAATTTAATTAGCAAGATACATAGTTTGTAAATTGTCTATGCCTACTTGTACTTATGTACTTACATATCTACCTAACTAACATAACAACTAACATTGCAATTTCATTCGATTTTTCATTGTTATGAAATACACGTAATGTTTACGTTTCAAATTTGAAAGTTAACTTTATTAAAAATTACTTCTATGATAAATAACAACAACGAGTTGTTTTAACATCAGACTAACAGATAATATTATTATTTATTATTACATGTACTACAACAAGATACCATTTTGTAATTTGATAAATTTTAAACAAATTATCTAATATAAATATTTGTATTTTAATATAAAAATATGATATATTAATGATTCGAAATATTCATGATAATTTGTTTAAATCTAGTTTATTGTTTAGCGCTTTTGTATTGTTTTATTTTTCAAAAGTTAACAAAAACGTCAGATGGTGTCGGAAGGATAAAAATTGGATTCCCTCAACATTAGCATTAAAGTTTTTAGAAAGCATGTTGTTTGCAAGTTAATAAATGTTAACTAAACGTGATTATTTTACCAATACAATACACATAACATGTACTCTTTTACTCCATTTGTAGTTGATTTAAATTAAACGTTGTTGAAGTTTTGTACAATGCAACTAACTATTCCACACAACTACGTTACAACTATAACCTACAAAGTGGAAGACAAAATAATGTGATTTTATTTTTATGCGTATATGTATCATTCCAGGATTTATATATTGTACGTACGTATGTACGTATGTATAGTTGTTATTAAATTGAACTAAAATTAAAGAGAAAGTACACTTTATTTACCGTACTTTATATATCTATTAAAGAACGGATGCTTCATTCACTTAAACTTCAACAACGCAACATTGGAGACAAAAAACATGAACATATATTAATTTGCAAAACATACATTACGTAGAAAGAAACCTGCGCCAAGTTGATTTTCTCATTTACTTCATTAATTATATATTACTTTAACAACAACAACGAGCTGAAAGAAAGCCTCCACTTCCACTCACATTCCCTTATAGCAGCTTATAGTCTTAATCTAATAATGAGCTTTTCGAATAAGACGTCACCTAAGCGTTATTAATTATTCGATCCTTATAAAATGACAATTATATTGAAAATGAATGATTCATTTAATTTATATTTGCGACAACACAATGTATCTATTATTGACATTCTAGATCGATCGATAATAAACAATATAGCAACGTATTTTTTACTTATGTTCATCTTCTGTACGTGTGCGAGTTGTATCAATACAAATATTG
Source organism: Adinopsis sp. GC000173 (assembly GCA_030264715.1). NCBI lineage: Eukaryota > Metazoa > Arthropoda > Insecta > Coleoptera > Staphylinidae > Adinopsis > Adinopsis sp. GC000173. Next base: position 60,991 of record JARJDW010011452.1, read on the forward strand.
ATGGATTATCAAGATGACTGTAAATTAAACGTACATGCATTACAAAATGATTACATCTTTCTGTCGTTTCATTTTCAGACATAGACGAATGTGCTTCAGCCCCATGTCAAAATGGAGGGACTTGCATTGACGGCGAGGATTCTTTTAAATGTGAATGTTTGTCTGCATGGGAAGGAAACGTTTGCCAATTTGGTACTTAAATATATAATAGAGTAGTCAGTCGTATATTATTTGTAAAATTTGTGCTTGATTATTGTAGATGCCGATGAGTGTTTGACGAATCCATGTATTAATGCAGTATCTTGTACGAATTTAGTGGGTGACTATCATTGTAAATGTAGAGTTGGTTGGACAGGTCACAATTGCGATCAAAATATTAATGATTGCGTAGGACAATGTCAGCATGGCGCAACCTGCATTGATTTAGTTAATGATTATCATTGCGCTTGCCAACCTGGATATACCGGTAAGTTAAAAAACGTTAACGAGATGGCATTTTATACGTGCGTATATAGATCTAAATCGAGAAATAAACAAACATAGTATAGTGAGAAACGGTTATATATAAATAAATCTGAAATTCTTTCGTGCGAAACGCTTATTTACGTCGCTTGACTTTTAATTTATATTGATTTTATTGAATTAATAGTACGTTTTTGTTTTTGTTTAACAGGCCGCGATTGCCATACAGATATTGATGATTGCGCATCCAATCCATGCAAAAACGGTGGCGAATGCGTTGATCAAGTGAATGGGTATCGATGCATTTGTCCTGTAGGATTTACGGGACACGAGTGTGAGGTAAGTCCAATTAAAATTAAATAATGTTAATTGCCCATAGAGAGAGCTCTTGTTAGAAATTCAATATATAATACACATAAGTACCTACTTGCTCTTATAATATAATACTTATAATAAAAACCATATAAATTTAATTAATTATACCTAAGCTAAGCTTTCCGTCGTCGCGTCGTGTAATACTCATAAAAACCATTTTTCCATTCTAAACCATTTTAAATTTCAATAAATTTATCTCTCTACCTTTTTAATTGCTAAATTTAATCTAATGAAAGTGGGTTATTTCTTCTCAACACTTGTCCTTATTTATCGTCCGGTATTAGCTATTTTATTATCTAGCAACAAGTGCTTTATCTTTAGTAAATGTTTATCTGTAAGTACGTATGTGTATGTGTATGTGTATGTGTATGTTATGTGTACATACACTGAAATAAACATATAAACAATTACTTTACTAAAGTATAAAATTGATGTTAATGATGGATATTTAAGCATTACCCGAGGCATACAAATTATTTAGCGAGACTAATGTTAAGTAGTAATTGTGTCTGCTGCCCACAGGGACATTTATATTTTCAATAAATTTGTTATTGCATTTTTTTCTGCTGTTGCTACTTTGCTGTCATCACGTATTAAATCGCGTACAATACTTGTAATGTTTTTTTCTTTTCTCTGGCTTTGCAGAATGATTACGATCATTGTAGTCCAGATCCATGCGAAAATGATGCGCCTTGCTTCAATACACAAACAGATTATTATTGTCATTGTCCAGAACGATGGCAAGGAAAAAATTGCAGCATACCAAGATTACTTTGTGATAATCCACCTTGTGATGATGGTAAGTTTTATTTTCCCATTCATTTTATTATTCTTTTCTTCGTCATCGTTTGAAGATTTGTTCGTTAGTGTGTTGGAATTTAGTGAAGCTGAACGTTGTTAATATTGTGCATGAATCTTGAAGAGGTGACGCGATAGTTGACAGGTAATTTCCAGGTAGCGTGGGGAAGTGGGGGGATTTCCCCCATGGGGGGTACTAAGCACCCGCTGTGCTTGAAATGGAGCCGGACCAGTCGCTATGTCTGTAAATCTTGCAGGAAACAGTAGACTTACTGATGATGATTGAATGTGTTATACTTTCATGGAAAATACATTTTTCTTATACATAAATTCATTTTTGACTTTCAGGTTTGGATAGCTGTATGATCGTATCAGTTGGAGGAGGACGAGTTTCTGACCCAAGTATGTGCGGTGAGCACGGGCATTGCGTAAACCAACCCGGTCTCGGTTATCGATGTTCATGTCAGCCGGGATATACCGGAAAATATTGCCATGAAAGTAAGGATTTTAATTCTCCTCGAATATAGAGAGATAAATAATTAATTTTATAATGAATTTTAGATATTAACGATTGCAAAGTGAATCCATGTGAAAATGGCGGTACATGCGTTGATAAAGTGAATGCATTTCAATGCATTTGCCGAGATGGATGGGAAGGCGCACTTTGTAATATAAGTACGTGATAATTTATAATGCGTTTTTATCTAGTTTATTATAACATTATATTCTTTACACAGACACTGATGAATGCCATCCAAATCCATGTCATAATAACGGAACGTGCATTGATAAAGTTGCTGATTTCCAATGCGAGTGCCGTAATGGATGGAAAGGAAAAACGTGCCAGCTAAAAGATAGTCATTGCGATCACACCACATGCAAGAACGGCGGCACGTGCCAGGATTTAGGCAACACATTTACATGCCGATGTCCTCCAGGCTGGGAAGGCACAACATGTCATTTACCGAAGCGCACCGCATGCCGTTCAAATCCTTGCTTAAATGGTGGCACTTGTGTTAATACAGGAGATTATTACCAATGTCTGTGTCGTGATGGCTTCGAGGGAACGCACTGCCAAGAAGACGTAAACGATTGTATACCGCAACCTTGCTACAATGGTGGGAAATGCATTGATGGAGTAAATTGGTTTTTGTGTCAATGTGCAAATGGATTTACTGGACCCGACTGCAGAATCAATGTCAATGAATGTGCATCGAATCCGTGCGGATATGGTGCTACTTGTATTGATGGTATCGGCGATTTTCAATGCATTTGTCCTGTGGGAAGAAGAGGCAAACGATGCAATAGTATGTTCTACATATACATTTCTAATAAGTTTATTTATTTATTAATTAATTTTCACTTCATTTATTTTAGTGGATGATATCTCATATTTACCACTGCCAGGTAGTTGTAATTGGCAAGGACATATACTAGAAAATAATGCAACTTGGCAGCATGAATGCAACACGTGCGTCTGCACGAACGGCATTGTAAAATGCACGAAAATCTGGTGCGGTTTAGGCAACTGCAGAAACATGCCAAACACATTATGTAACATGAATCAAGTATGTGTGCCATCTTCAAGTGAGTCATGTTTAACTCCACCATGTCTGCCATATGGAGAGTGTAGAGACTTGGAAAGTGGCCGTCGGGTCAAGCCGCCGTCACTTCCAGCGCCCAGCACTTGTTGGCCCAATCAAGCAATCTTGAGCAATACATGTGCTCGTCTAACGCTTCTATTAGATCGTGCAAAACTTCCGCATGGCGTCACCGTAGAAGGTCTATGCGGTGATTTACGAAGATTACTAGCAAATCATGAGGCCGCAAACGACTTACAAAATGAACTTGTCTTATTGTGTGACTTAAAAATGGAGTACAATGATTCAATTGAAGTTACTTTGGTAAGTTACTCTTATTAAATTTTAATTGAATTGAATATGTATACTAACTAACCGTTATCTGTCTATTTAGTCTGGAATTGAAGGTGTTTTGGAGGGAATTAGAATTTTAGGGGAAGCAATCTCACGCAAACAAACATCGCTGTTAGCATTAACGTCAATTGTGGAAGTTAAAGTCGAAACAGCTTTAATTTCTGAGGAACCTCCAAGCAATAAATACTTAATAGCATTAGTATGCTTTATAATAATAGGTTTATGCGCAGCTGCTTGTTCCATAGTATTATACTTACGTCAACGTAGAAGAAACTTAGGATTAAGTGGTATAAACTTATCACCATCATCAGAAACATGTCATCGTAATCATGAAGATGAGAAAAACAATTTACAGAATGAAGAAAATTTGCGCCGTTACGCGAATCCATTAAAAGACGATGTCGGTAGTTTGGCGAGTATTAATAGTAATGGTGCATGTGCTTTAGATATGCCAAAAGTTACTGTCGTTCGTCCACTCTCCTCCTTACTTCCCCACGAATCATCAAGCGAAATGCTTGAAATGATTTCGGAAGCCGATTGTCCCGGATCACGTAAAACAATGCTTGTGGTGCCTGGAACGAGTTCGGACAATGCTATCAAAATTAACGATATTAAATTAAATGACGGATTAAATGCTACACACAGAAGCAGCCAAATAATGCTTTATAAAGCGCAAAATCCAGATGTACGAAAGAATACAGCACCGTTTGATGATTCATCTGGACATAAAGACTTTAGTAAAAGTGTTATTAATGTTACGAAACAACGGACATCTCAACAAAACACTAGTGCGAGTACAGACGTTCTTACAGTGCTTGTTTGAAATAAAAACTCCATGGGCCAGTGTAATAAACAATAATTTATATAAACATAAACAAAAGACTATACTATTCCGCTCTCTATAAAAATTAATAAGATTCAGTTTGTAAAACAAAGCTTTATTTAATAATTAGCTTTAAATTAATTTTATTCTTTTTTTAATTTTCATATTTTGAAGTATACCGTATTTGAAAGCTTTGTTAAAATTTAATAATACAATGAGAGTAATGACAAGACCTCCTAAGTGATAGCTAAAAGCTATGATCTCGTGATGTAAAAAAAGATAATATATTGAAAATTTTATAAAGAAATGAAAAACTACATAAATCTTATGTTGCGATGACACAAACAAACCACTAAAGTTTGTTAAAAGTGTGATATTATTTAATATTTTGTTTTTTATTTGATTAAGTATAAAAGTGAATTGTTAGCAACTATAATAGAATATTTTTATTTAAAATTTAATTGATAATTTTACTATTACAATAGTAATTATTATTTGTGTAAATACAAATTGTTTTTTTTTCTTTTTTTATATATATATTTTTATTTTCTTTTGTATTTATTTTTATTGTTCCTGATTTATATATGTTTACTATTTTATATTTTGTAAAAGTGTGAATTTTTTGTATTAGTAATTTTCATTCCAATTAATTCATAACTATTTAATAATAATTATATGGAAAATTGTATTTTAAAGAATGCGTAAGTGTAAATATGTAAATATATAAAGATTTTTTAACAGTATTTAGAAAATGAATTAAAATGAAAAAATAATGACTATATATATTATACGTAAAGATAGATTTCAAAAAAAATTAATAATAGTAACATTTTGTAATAACATTTGTAAATTTTAAAAAATGAATTTTATACGATAACGGTGCCTTTCTGACTACAAGAATTGGATATGCCTAATCTTTTTTATCAAATTACCGTCAATAATTCATTTTTTATTATAATTTAATGTGTATATTTTGTAAAAATACAGTTTTTCTTTAATTCTAAAATCTTAAAACAGCTTTTGTATGTAAAAAATGTTAGAGCTTCTAAACATTTTGAAATAAGGTGAAATCAATTTATATTTTACATTTGAATAAAATTTTAAAACTTGCATTTTATTCTTTGTTTTTTGCATGTAAAATATTAATATTCTAAAAGTTAGAAAGTAATTAAACTAACTTGTGTAACTTGTGACTGGCAGAAAGCAGTGGATCACTTTTACATTCAAGATTTTGAAATTATTGTTAGTAAAACAATATAATACTATATATAAACCTATATTTTAATAATACGTTTAAATAAAATAAATTTGTAAGAGTTGTATACTCTCTTCTTCCAGTAAATGCTAATAAATGTTCTAGTTATATGCGTTATATGTTTTAGAAGACTTAATTTACAATTTCTTAACCACATATATTTAGTTTGTGTCCTAGCTACAAACTGCTTTGGCTACCATCACACAGGTGGCGTCAAGGTGCAACGTATAATTCTCGTTTTTTGAATGTTTTTATTTTTTTACCACTATAAATAAATAAAAAATTGATACAAGAGTGGTATTCTATGTAAAATTAGATTTCCCGTCGAATGACAAGGTGCAAAATACAAAAAAATAAAAAGGAATGGGTGTAAATTGTGATAAACTTGAATTTTCACCATAAAATGCCCTATAACTTTTTTCCTATGGGAAATTTCGAGCAACGGACAACGCCAATCGTTTTAAAATAACGAAACACTCCTTTATACAAAGTTTGAACAAAATCGTTGTTCCATCGAAAATCGCAAAGGGCTAACAACCCCTTGCCGTTTTTTAGGCCAAAAAATTTTTTTTTCGATTCTTTCACTTCTTAGCATATTACCTCGTAGGTGACCCTAATAGAAATTGCTGAGCCAATTTTGAGCCCGCTATTCTAATTCTAAGTGGGCATACGGGTCACTTAAATATCCACAAATGACCGTTATTTTTCGAAGAAAATCAACTTTCTTTTTTTGCAAATTTGAGCATACCATCTTGCAGGGGATACGAAACTATATCACCACTACGAGTTTAAGCCCAATTACTCTATTCTAGCTGAAATTACAGGCTTTAAAACCGGCTCCTCTACCAAAATTTTTAAATCTTAAGGTCTAATGTATTTATTAGTCAAATAACGCTAGCGGGAGTGCTGCTGTGTGATTAAATTTAGATTTATTATATTCCTTTATATATTTGCACTGTTTTATTGATGTAATATACATTATAATGAATAAAATATCCATAAATTGTTTATAGGCAACTTAATATACAATTTTAAATGCACAAATAATTTAGTTTATTTCCTCGCTAAACGTTAGTTTAGTTATTATCACAAAGGTGGCGCTAATGCGCAATGTGAATAAATTCTGGACTGTCATTCATGTGCATTCATGATTTGTTGTTAAAATAAAGATGAGTCAAGAACAATCAAGAAAATTTATCAATTTTGTACTCACAAAATCAATGGTTAATTAATTAAGCCTAATCATGGAAATGGAACAAGCGGACACCGTTTTAACAAACAGAATGTAAGTGTATTCAATCAACTATGCACTAATAAATCGAAATCGTTTCATAATAGATTGAGTTGCCAGAGTGCGTGCAATAGCCATCGAGAGCCGAATCCGACACATGTATTTGTTGCTTAAGGTCGCATGAGGATGTGACAACCGACTGCTGAAGGGATACTCGCGCTGTTGGAGTCTAGGGAATTGAACAGGCTGAAAGGATTGTATCGTGTTAATGTTCGTCGGTCACATATCAAAGATGTGGATTCATCGCATTCACCGCAGCGTTTTGAAGGCATGTACAAGATAAAGATTTCGCTGAACTCGCTGTAGAAATACGCAGATC